>JAKOGI010000190.1:362557-445057 GCA_029747015.1 Carnegiea gigantea | reverse complement strand
CTCAGTGCGACCCAACGAGTTTGTGAATTATATTCCCCTCTCTACCCTACTCTTCATTACAAATGGCATTTGTGGGGGTAACCTGCATGTATCATGTTAAAGGGGGGTTACTCAGATAAACGTAGGCCATATGCCTTTTATGGTCGTTTGATTATTTCTTAATTCTTCTCCTTTCCCTTGATTGAATGTGATTTGACTGTCATGTTGGACAAGCCTTTTTGAGGATAAATGTGGTTTTCATATGGCCTTCATATTGGAATTAATTTGAGATGTCGTTGATTGTGTGCTTTTCATGTCAGTTGGGTATGATTGTAATTGTTAATGGGCTCCTTGGAGCATGGGCCATTTACATTATTGTTATATGATAATTATTGCATTCCCATTTGTAAGTATGTGTTTGTAATTACATGTCTTTATGACATTATGCTTTCAATCCTTCCTCCTTTTAAGTTATTTTCTTACACTTGTACATATTCTTTCCCTTTCTACCATTTTCTTCCTTTATCGCTCCTAATTCCTACAATCCAATATTGTATAATTTTAGAGTAGGGATGTGGAGGCCATACTTCCCAAACTTTTGAAAATAGTATTAAAAAAAAGAGGAAAATTTTTCAAAATACTAAAAAGATTTTTAATTTTTTGTAAATGGTGCGTGATTCTAGGGAGTTTGTGCAACCTTGATTGATATTGATTCCTTATGGCCTTGATGCAAGTTGTATAAAATTAGGGTGTGCATGATAGGTAATGGTCTAAATTTTTGTTAACTCATGCTCCAATTCTTACCCTAACATTTGAGATGAGCATGGTAGGTGAACCTATAGGTAGACTCTCAAGCCTTTATAAACTAACTCATCACATTTAATCACATATTCTCTTTCACAGGTGTCTCTTCAATGATTGGGTTTCTATAGAACTTGAGCTCCTCTCTTTGCGATTGCAGTTATCATATGCATGTTGATGAAATGATAGATGCATTCATTGTGTGTCTTGAAAGCTACAATAAATATGTACCCCTTTACTAACCGTTTTGAGCCTTTCATTGATCTTCTATGTTATGAACATTTCTGATCAGCATTGATCACACATATCCTTTCATACCCATGTCAAGACTAAATGAGCTTCATTTCATACAATTATGATGGGTTATTTATGGTTAATAAGAGTAATTTATGGTTTTGAGGTGCTAGTTGTAGTGAAGGGATGATGATAATGTAAATAATAGAGTTTTCGCCTTTATGTTGAGAATTAGTTGTAGATGTCACTAAATAGAACTTGAGCTAAGTATATGTATTTTATGATTTCCTATGCCTATTACTAATCGTATCACCTTAACTCTTAGGAAAGCAAAGAAAAATAAAGAAAGAACGGCGCTGAGAATGAAAGTGTTGGCAGTGTGACTATACTTTTGATTGTTCCAACTCAGATCTCCTAAGTGCATTTTAGGGATGGCTTTTGTGGTTTACAAATGAAGCGTGATTTTTAGGTGTAGCTATATTGGTTGGCAATGTTGGTGCTTCATGTTGTTTTGGCTTCTTAGCCTCCATTTCCTTAAATAGCTTATCCACTCCTCACACTCTACCTTGAATGTCATTGCAACCCTTTCTAAGTCCTATAGATTGTCATAATGCATTTGCATTCAAGTGCTGGGGAATTCAGAGTTTAGGGAAGCCTAGAGTAGCAAGCATCGTTGACATGAGTTTTTGAGTGGACCTTTGCGGTCATCTAAACACATGAGAGGAGTGCACCATTTTCACTAAAGCGAGGCTATGTCATTAGCTTGTTCATCATGAGTGGTTTTGATTTGGTGTGTGATTGTCATCAATAAAGATTGAGATTCTTAATATGCGTATATTGTGCATGTATAATTAGTGTCTTAGTTGCTTGTGTGATTAGATAATTGTATGTGTACATTTCCCCCTTTACCTTGTTTCGTAAAAGTTTTGTAAATCCAAAAAGATTTTCCTTTTTCCTTTTCCTTTTTTGTTTTCCTTTTTCAGGATTTTACGGATATATTTTCTCTAAATGCTTATGAGACCAAACTCATCAATTAGGTGGAGCATAGGGATTTAAAGCACTTATTACATGTGCAAGATGTGATTGTTATACTTATAAAAAAGTAACTTTCTCTTCTTTTACTAGAGACAAGGAAAATATCTAAGAGTGGGAATATTTGGGCGATTCATAAACGATACAATTTTGACACATCTGATACTTAGTATTAGCTCCTAATAAGATATAGACTTGGTAACTTATGTAGAGTTTATATACTTGTAGGCATCAAGTTAAGAAGCTTTAATCTTGGGGTCTTTGAAAAGCAAACAAGGAAAAACATAGGAACTAGGCTCAAGACACAATAGGGAGAAGGTAGGAAGAGCCAAATGACACCTACAAAGGAAAATAGGACTATGCCAACAAGCCAAAAAAAGGAATCGCCCAATGTACATTCAGCACGAGCTGCCCATTTGAAGCATGTTTTCACAAAGAAAGAGCATTGAGTCAGAAAGTTGGCACAGTTTGAGTGGCACAATCGTGCAAAGCTTGGACCTACTTGTGCATAAAAGCAGTCTTAGCCCATTCTTTGTATCTTTTTTTCCTTAGAATTTTTACTTAGTTCATCAGCTATTTGTCTCTCTATATCACTCTTCTAACCTACATTTTTCAACTAATGGTAGATTAAGCCTTTACTTTTACTGTTTTATTTTTTTGAATTCTATTTTGCTAGTTATTAATTTCTTAGCTTTCTTATTTATAATCTCATAATACTCTATTTTTGAACCATGAAAACCACTCAAACTAATTATCTTTCATGAGAAAAAGGGTGTGTGAAGACTAAAGACTCACCTATAAGAGGTTAGAGTCGTTAATATGTCTCTTGTAATCCCAACCGTCGCTTTCTTCTTCTCTTGTTCAACTTCTCTCTTCCCTTTCTCGTTCTCTAAGTTTCAACATTTCTTAGTTCAAAATCCACATTCAAAGTATTTAAGGGAAGTTAAGCTTGCAATTCTAAGAACTTTGAAGTGTTTGGAGGCAAAATTTCAAAGAGAAAGTTAGCACTTTGTGTTATGGGTCTTGTAGGTATTGTCTCTTAACTCTCTCTTTTATTGCATTAAAGTTAGTTGTGGATAACTAGGATGTCTTCTTTTATTGTGATGATCGAATTTTGAGGACAAGTTTGGGTTGTTGAGGCCATGCCATGACAAAGGATCACTCTGGTTGTTTTTTACTCGTGTGATTCTTTTGACGTGTTTATTTGCATTGGGTAGTTATTTTAATTGCTAAACATGCTTAAGGGCTAGCTTAGCATAATAATAGATAGTTATTAGTTTCACTTGCGGTAATTGATTCTCTTGAGCATATTCTTAGGAGTAGCTTGGTTTTTCTCATATTCGATAGTTTAGGGTTTGGTGAATTTCATTTATCTACACTTTTTCCATGCAATTAAGTAGCAGTCGCAAATTACCTCCGTCCAAGCAGACGACATCCCTTTCTCCCAAAAAATATTGCAATAACTATAATCCACACATCATTTATCGCTTTGTTTAGTTAGAACCCAAATCCATACTTTTGATTGTGCTTAATTAGCAAATTTCAAAGCATAAACTTGATATTTCAATCTAGTTTTTGTGGGAACGACATTGGCTCGCTACAACACCTGTGTCTTTGATGTGATCGCCAAAACAGGCAACTAGAAATAAAAAGATGAAACAAACCTGCTAAATATATGTAAAGTGACAATGGATTGGCTCCTAATAAGCACTAATTTCAAAGTGTTCAGCTAGACTCAAATTTTCAAAACAGTTTCACAAGCCTTAGTAGGCGAAGCCATTTCTATAGCAATTTGAGGATTATGCAGTAATAATTCGCAACCATATAACATTTTTAATTTGATACGTGGCCATGAATAAGGACTAGGTTTAGTGATTAGGTTCAGTAACGTAACCTATCTCTTGATTCAGTTTGATCATAAAAAAATTTTACGCTAACCAATTCAATTTTAAGCTCACAAAAATAAGGGACATGTTTATAAAATAAAACAAGTGATTCAAACAAAATGGGTCGAGGGGAATACATAAATGACAGAACAGGATCTCGGACAAAGTTGTTATTAACAATGCATTCTAAACACTCAAGTTGTAAGGCAGAGTCAGATAGCGACGCCAGAGATGTAATGTCTATTCCCTGCTTCATTTCATCAAACCTGCCATCCGCTTGTCTCCAGTTTCACGCAGTAATGGACTCTCGGGTTCCTCTTCTTTTTCAAAGGATGAGCCATCGTTTTGCCTCGTACGGATCTCTACAAAATGGTTCAAGGGCTCACCTTTCTCTCTTTGTACTGGACTCTCAATTATGTTGCTTTCATTTATCTCCACACTTCAAAAGGTAGCGGCTACTTCAACTAGCTCTCTTATGCAAGGACTCTCAATGGATTAACTTGAAATCTCTTCATCTATCTTCCTTGATTAGACGCTTATCTTGGTGTAACGTACATTGTTTGACATCTAAACAAGTTTATGGTTCAATTCCCAAGATAGGAGTCTCCTATCTAAAGTTTCATATACTCAGCTAGTAGCTCCTCTAAGGTCATTCCCAGCGCATGACCCACGTGTCAGGGTCTGGGCTTCCGTGTGACACATGTTGGCTCTAGCCTTTGACACATGAGTTTGGAAATGGGGGGTGGAACTTCAGACAGTCCCGTTGCGCGTTCTTATTTTTTTTTTGTCTTTTTACCTTGCAAAACGCATCGTTTGGCTAGGATGGTGTGAAGGTGACGGTGCATTTCATCTGGGTTGGGCGAAAACTTTTCAAAAATTTTAAATATTCCTTAATTGCACTATCGAAAATTTTTCAAAAATTTTAAATATTCCTAAAAGAAAAAATGGTCAACAAAATATAAATTCCTTAATCAATACAAATTAAGTTATCAATTTTTTGAAAATTTTAAATAAAATTAGCCATTTTTATGGTCAAGCAAAAAATATTCCATAACTTTGAAAATTAAAAACATTCATACAAGTTATGAAATTTAAAATAGAAATACAAAATTAAAAAGATGAGTAATAAAATATATTTATTAGTGGGTTCCATGACAAATATTTAATTTAATTATCCTAGAATGAGTTCTATTGGTTGAAAAATTGAATGGAATGCAAGTTCAGAATTGTGGAAATCCGGTTGACATGCCAAGCCTGACTTCCAAAAATTGAAACTCAAGTTGGGAATACCCTTAATAATTTGTTCTAGTCTTCGCAAGTGAGAGTTAATAGATAGGTAGGGAGGCTTCTGTCCAATTGCGCTTAAAAGTTAAAATCATAAAAACTTGACACACACACACACACATATATATATATACATAAAGTGAGTTCGAGGGCTTTAAAAATAAAAATTTAAATAATATGTGATTTAAAGTTATCATATTAAATAGTGTCTTTTTAACTACTTCAATTAAGAAAAAAAGAAATAAATTATAGATATATTATTATTATTATTTTGGAAAATTTAAATTATAATATTTCTAACAATTTTGTATCTAAAATTTAAAAATGCGCATGGGTATAAAGGCTAGTAATTTTTATATTCAATTCCCCCTACTTAATGTCCATTGGCTACCCTATTTTGCAGACAGAGTGATTAGGATGGGTCCTACCATTGGAATTGTCAAAATTATGGGTAGGGTCTAATCATCGACTAACATTGCTAATCATGCAAATGTTCATTATATTATAGCTAAGTAGAACAATCATGGTTGGAATGCCAAGGAGTACAACGTACTTAACACATTGATAGGATATATAGGAAGATGATAAGGAGAAACATATCAAATGCATATTGGTAACAATATAATCCCAAACAATTTCACCTTTTTGCATTTTAATTCATATTTGTTTTTCATTTTTTCATTTTCCCATTGTTCTTGGAGCAATTTACCAAATTAAAATAGGAGATAAACTCCAACAACCGTTAAACAATCATTGAAAACAATGTGAAAAACTTGACGCAGATTTTCTAAGTTCTAAAATGAGCCAAACTACTTGAAAGTATGCAAAGTTATTGTAGATTAATGAGTATTAGGGTGCTAATCCCACATGAAAATAGGGGTTAACTAAAATTAATTTATCTTCTTAAAATAATTTAATAAAAAAGAAATCTGAAACAGAAATTGGAATAAATAAACTAAGAAATAAACTAAGTGAACTGTAAAAAGTGGGGGATAAACCAACTGTAGGGCAGACCTAAGAGCTTGAATCCCCCTTTGGCTTCATAAAAGTAATTTTAATACTGAATTGAAATATAATTAAATTAATGGAGCGTGATAGCTAACAAGCACAATCAACTCAAGAAAATAGCGGAACTTAGTTTGTGACATAATGCATCTAACATAGTATGAGATATTCAAATAAGACATAATCCACCCAAAAATCAACATGGACTATTCAAATGTGACGAACATAACTCATCTAAACTAGATGAATTATTCAATTACTTTAATTACAAACAGATAAATTATATTTCATGACAATTATTGCATTTAGACTACAAGTACTAAACATATATATAACGAGCTAATTGCTCAGAAGTATTAAGTAAACTATAGGAAGAACCGATGAAGTAAAATTAAGTGATTAAGTTCAAATATAAACTTACGTTATGCAATTATAAAGCATAATAAAAATTAAATAAAAGTGTATTACTTGACTACGACTGCAGTGAACCCCCAAATACAGATTACAATTGCATCAACATTGCATCCGAATTTGATCGATCCAGTGGTACTATCACCCTTGTAAGCTTGGACTCTTCCGATTTTTTGTTGCATCTTTCGCCGGTTCTCTCGAGGCCCTTTTATAGCCGTTTTTAGCTCAAAGTCTATATTATACTCCTAGGAGTATAAACTCCTATAAGCCACGTCAACTCCGCATATAAAAAATTATTTATATGACAAATACATGTTGAGAAAATATATGTACATGGCCGCATAATAACCAGGTGGACATCTCATTTGTCCACCCGGGCTCACAATGTTGGGTTTTTTGGTCTAGGCATATCTTGCATTTTTTTTTTTTAAAAAAAAAGCAAATTCACGATGGAGAAGTTGAGAAATCAAGGTTTTTATTCATCCCGCTACTCCATTCCATTGCTGAAGGCTCTGTGCTGTTCCGATTGCTTTAGTTTTTCAGAAATTATTCAATGGCTAGGTTTGATTTTAACGCCGTTATTGATGTTGAAGATTCATCGAACGTGAATTCTTCTTCAGGTTTGAGCATGCTATTTTCGATCTGTGTTTTTATGTCCAGGTCTGGAGATTGTGTCTTTTAATTTTGTGTTCTGATGAGTTACTTTCGAGATTTTCCAATTGGACTGCATTCATTGTTATGATGTGTGTTCTGGAACTATAATGTAGTTGGTGGTTTGAATATATAGTTGGTTTTGTGATTAGTTGATATGGATGTTTGCTAGAATGTTTGTTTTTTGGTTTGAGTTGTATATGTTATATATATGTAATTGTTTTATTACCTTTTAATATACAACTTTAACAATGTCTTTTCTTTTGATTTTTTACTATACTTCATTCTCTGTAAATTTTACTTTGTATAATATAAGAAACCATAGCTCACCACAATCAATTATGTGCTCACTAAATATAGTAGTTAGCTGACGAAAGAAATACATTTAGCTCACTAGAATTTAGCTTGTGCTCATCAATCATAAATCCATTCTGCACTCACTAAATATAATCACCAAAATCAAATATGTGCCTAACAGGTAAAACAATAGCTCACTATAATCGGTATAGCTCACTATAAAAAATATGTTTCCCTCTACTAAATAGCACTTCTTCGCTCACTTAAAAAAAAAAAAAAAAATATTTGGCTCACTAGGATTTATCTTGTGCTGACTAATTATGCAGTATAGCTCACCACAAAAATTATGTTTGTTTTTGCAGATGATACTTCAATTTTGCTATCTACATTAGATCATTCTATTGCTGAGGTTATTGATGATTATGTTAGAGTTTTGTGTAATCCTACTGGTCTTTCACAAGGGAAAGATGTGACTTCTAAGTGCAATTATGTTGTGCCTGATAATGGTAATATTGTTGCTGCTATGTTTAATTGTGTTGTGATTGATAAGGAGAAATGTGTAGATGTTGATGACGAATGTGTTGCTGAAGTGAAGGAGGCTGATAAATCAGAACTGATACATAAAAGGGTTAGTTCTATGGATGTAGCATTTGAGGTGTATAATGCATATGCTTTCCATAAGAGTTTTTCCATAAGATGTGAGAGGTTAAGGAGGAGAGATGGTTCACAAGATGTGCATTCAAGGGAGTTTTGTTCCAGCAAATAAGGTGTTAAAAGGTGTCCTAGAAAAAAAGATAAGACATTTTGAATTGTAAAGCTATGGTTATTTTTTACATTGAAACTAATGGGGGATGGGTTTGTAAGAAGCATGACATGATTCATAATCATAAATTGCTTTTGGAAGATGAGGTTCATAAGTTGAGGCCACATAAAAAGTTCAGAAAGTCCATGTTGAATTTTTCTAAAAGATGAGAAAAAATGGTATGAAAGTTTCTCATGCTTATCGGCTTCTAAGAAATGAGGCTGGGGGTGTGCCATTACTCGGGTTTAGCAAAAGGGATGCCTACAATACTATTTCAAATGAAGTCAAAAAGACTTGAGATGAGGGTGATGCCAATCATTTGATGTGTCTTTTAGGAACTAAGTGTGTCAACGAGCAAGATTTTTTTAATAATTTTAAATTGGATGAGGACGATTGTTTGATGAGCTTCTGTTGGAAAGATTCACAAATGAAATTTGACTATTTGTTGTTTGGTGCTCCTTGTATTTGACACGACATATAGAACCAACCGTTATGAGATGATACCTTTTGTTTGTATGAATCATCATGCGAAGAATGTTATGGTCAGATGCAGATTTTTGATGAATAAGAAGGTTGAGAGCTTTTTTTGTTGAAACTTTTTGGAAGCTATGGATAATGTGCAGCCAAAAACTATGATGACGGACCAAGCATTTTATATGCCAAATGCTATTGAAAACGTCTTCTCTTTGGCAAAGCATCGATTGTGTATTTGGCACGTTTTGTAGAATTCAAAGAAGAATATTGGTCATCTTAGGGTTTTGGGTGGATTTGTTGAGAAGTTTGACCATATTCTAATGAGATGTGATAGAAAAGCTGAATTTAATTTTTGTTGGCATATGTGAGCCCCTTTCTATTCCTATTTATTATATGCTTACCATTGTACATGTTTCTGCTCACTAGCTTATTACTTTTGGCTTACTGTTTTTTTGGCGATAGGTTGATTGAAGAGTATAAATGTGCTAGAAATGCTTGGTTGGTTAGATTGTATCAGTTGAAAGAAAAATGGTGTCCACTTTTTTGCAAGGATGTTTTTTCTGGTGGTATTTTATCGTCACAAAAAAGTGAGTCTACAAATGCTTTTTTGTCAAAGAGAGTCAACGCCCTTGTAGTTTGTTTGATTTGTACAATACATTCTATGATGTTGTTGCTTACTGGCGGATTAAGGACAAGGACAACAATGTGAAAAATAAGGATGGGTTCCCTAAGATGTATTTGCCACATGTTAGCCTTTTGCAGCATACTTCCGAAATCTATACGAACAACTTGTACAAAGTGTTTGAAAATGAGTACATTAAAGGGCAAAGGTTTTGCCAAGATCTTCTTAGCTCAAGTGAAACCCCTTATGGTACAAAGCATACATATGTTGTTTATAAGAATCGCTTTTCAAAGAAGTTTGGGTTTGTGGTTATGTTTAATCTTCCAAATGAAAATATTGTTTGTGACTGCCAAAAGTACACTGGGAGTTGTATTCTTTGCTACCAGTGTTTACGTATTTTCAACATTCATTGTGTGCCTAAAGTCCTTGATAAATATAAATGATGGACTAGGCTGGCTAGACCTCTCCCCCGTGGTTATAGAAGAAGCTCCAAGTGTTAATGTTGTTGGGTTTCCTGGTTTTATATGGAGACTTAAGATGCATAGCCAGTTTGAGTTGTTGCTTCTTATAAGTGAATCTAATACCCAAGAAAGAAAGCTATGTGAAGAAGCTTTGGCCAAGTTAAAGGTTGATGTTGGTGTTGGTAGGGGTTCGGATCATATTTGTGACACAGAAAATGATGAACAGTCTAGTGCTGGTAATAAAATCACTAGTAACCCTAAGGATTCTAGAAAGAAAGGTCAAAGGAATATAAGGAGGAAGAGTACCTCAGAGAAGATGTCAAATATTGTAAGATCAAGACAAGTTTTTCTCTAAGGAGTGGAGATGTATTATAGCCTCAAGTTAAATTCTATTCATAATCTTAGTGAATAAGCTATATTTCTTATCATAATATCTTTTTGCAGTTTACTGAATTTGTGAATACGCTCACTAAAAATATAGTGTGTTTTGGCACACTAAAACTGTTAATACACTCACTAATATAGTTAATCTGATCACTATAAATGTGTTTTGACTCACTAATTTTTCAGTTCTCACATTGTTAGTCATATAGGTTCCAAATCACTATATTTATACATTGGCTCACTAAACATATGTATATGCCTACTAAAAATATGTTTTTCCTACAATGATTTAAGTTATTGTACTAGGTTCATCTAATCCAGCATGTGCATCTAATCCAGCAGTAGATTTTAATGAAAGGTATAGAGTTTTTAGCTCGATTTTTGATGAAAGGTTGAGGCAATCAAATGGGGGTAGCATTCTTACCAATCAGTTGAATTCTCCTTCTGAAGCTCCTAACATTCAAGGATAATATGCTCACTAAGATAGTGTATCTGCTCACTACAAATGTATATTGGCTCACTGCATTTTTCAATTCTCACATTGTTAGTTATACTAGTTTCGCTCATTACATTTATACATTGGCTCACCAAATATATGTATATGCTAATTTATTTTGTGAAATAGGTTACCTAGGAATCGCTATGAAATTTTGGTATGATCATAGGTTTTTGATTTTCTATGTCTTTATCATTTTCTTTCATGCTCTCTAATGAGTATATTTTGCTCACTATAAGTAATGTGTGTTGTGCAGGGTTGAGGACATGGCATTGGCTTCTAATATTAATGAAGATTTTGCATCTAACACATACATTAGTTTTTTAAACAAAAATTCAAATGTAAATTTGTTATTGATTAATAAATTATGTACTTCTATTTTTATTCATTATGATGTTTTTTTTTTTGTGATGTGATAAATTTTTTTTAAAATTTTAATAAATCATGTTGAATAATTTGAAAGTTTATAATATGTTGAATACCTTTGAAACTTATAAAATGTTGCTTACTGATGAAGGATCATAGCTCACTAGTTTTATCCGTTAGCTCACTATAATTTACAAAACTATTTATAACTTTTTTGATGATTTAACAGTGTAAAAGAATAGCATTCTTTGACAATGAGATTGTGTTCACTTCAATATATGAATAACTTTGTTAATAATAGTTGTAAGTTTACGTTATATTAGTGGTCTACATTAGTTTACATTGTTTCTCACCATAGAATCCTTGGAGCTCACTAGTTTTACCTGCTAGCTCACTAGAATTAAGCATAGTAAAAGATATGAAATATTGAATATTAGTGATTGAATAATAAATGTTGCATGATAGTACTTCACCATCATTAAGTCTAAGCATAGTAATCAAGTTCATATGATAGTATTGGATACATTAGTTCCAACAGTTAGCCTAACTAAAGCAATGTTAGTGTTTAAGAACTTGATCATATTTGAAGGTTCATTGCATATGCTTTTGGCACTTGAGGTTGGCTTCAATTTGCATTCGTTTGTGCCAGTTGTTTATCATGGAATTCCTTTGCAAGCCTTTTCACTCTATTCCTGTATATATTTTCTTCGTTGTTGATGATCTCATATCAGTACTATGCTCTCATTGCATCAAGCAGATTCTTGTCTTCAAAACAAAAAAACAAAACAAAACTAACGAATTTGTCCAGCATTTGTGGTTCTTTAATTAATATGTGTTATACTTATTTCAAGACATTTTTGCAGACAAAACATTTTTGTAGACATACTTCATTCTTGTTGAAACCACAGTCATATTTATCTGTTTGACCGAAATATGACTCCATGGCCTCATCCAAAATATTCCACAGTTTGTGACATTATCTATTGTTCTCTATGTCATTCTCATTCGCGCTACTTTTATTTTCTTGAGAATTTTACATTTGGAATGGCCAACACTGTCCTGAAGAAATCTTCCAAAAGCTTTTGCATGTGTAATACCAACATAATTCTTCAGCTTATTGGAATTGTTTATTAGCTCATTGAATATGTGTGTTAGCTCATTAAGCAATAGTTTATTTAGCATTCATTTTTAGCACGCTAAATACATGTGTTAGCTCACCAAATATGTTTAGGACAACACTGTCTTGAACATAAGTATTGCTCTCTGAGAGACAATGTTGGCATATACATTAGCAGATGCCCTGAAATACTTTCAGCTCACTAAAATATAGTCCCATCTCACTAACTATGTGCCTCATAAAATGTAACTATTGACTTATGCAAAATTAAATGAATCGGTAAGAATTTGAACATACCACTAATAGATATGTTTCGCCATATGTGGTTTTGTATGAAGCTGTTATATGAATGTTGTCCATCATGTCAAGCCTTTCTTCCTTTAAATCAAAGCAGAAGATGAAGAAGTTCTTCTTGTGACATACCGAGAAAAGCAACTTCAAATTGGAAGATGAATAATATCATATAATAAAATGTATTATATTAATGCCTACCAGTTGCAACTGTTTGACCGTTATCCATTTCTCACATCTTTAAAATTCTCTCTTAAATATTGTTTCAAAATCAATGTACCTCGTCTCTTCTGATTTTGTTGCATTTATTATTGGGTCCTTGTTGACTGTATTTTTGCACTAGTATCAGTAGGTGTTTGAGCATTTGAAGTTCTGAATAGAAATAAGAATATAATTACCATTGCATCAACTTGTGCAAAAAATCTTCTTAGAGAGCCTTCACTTCTTTTTCTCTCTAAGTTGTCAAGAATAGCAACCCAGACATTGATCACATGTGCATCAATGTATTCCCTGGGACGCATGGTTGGCAAGTGATATCGATTTGCAACACGTGTTTTGATGTGAAGCAATTCTTCACTAATATAATATAAAAAGGAAAAAAAAGTATGTTTATATCTAGTGTAACTTAAGTGTTTGTAAGCATTTTCTGTCACTGGTTTTTGAAATCTAGGAGTTTTGTGCTTACTTGGAATCAATGTCCTCTGATTAATGGAAGACATAATTAGCAACCATCTTCCCCTGGCTTGACAATTTCCCTATAAGCTTTGTGATTCTTTCCGCAAAAGGAGAGCAGTAGGGTTTAGTCATTGGTCCTTTGTCTCTCTTTGATTGATGTCTTGCTTTCTTGGTATGCTCTTCTTCTGCAAAACATTATGTAAGACCCTGGGCTTTCTTAGGCTAATCATTCAAGTTACTATTTTCATTAACGTATTTGATTGAGTTAGCTATATTAGGCTAATTTTTGCGCAATAATTGTATGTAATAATTATGTGAATAATTTTTATTATTTTTTTCATGGCTAATTACGTGATTTCATAAAATTAGGAACTCATTAAAGATTAATGAATTCGTTAATTAGGTAGCCAAGACATGATTACGCAAAATTGGTAAGCTGAGTGAGAATGTTCAAGGATTAAGATTCAACGAGACTAGATTAATTAGCATCGAGGTCGGTTTATTAAGTGAGATTAAGCAGTTACCTAAAACAGCAAAATTAGACAAAAAAAATATAACAAAACCAAAAGGGGGCCGAAGCCCCGTTCTTGAGCCAAAAATCACGACGGGGCCCCCGACAACCCCGTGACCCATAACCAGAGAAAGGAAGAGGGAGAGATAGACTCGAGGGCAGCGGTGCCACCGCCAGCATGGCCAGCCACTGCCTCCTCTCCACGACGGTGCTAGCAAGCCGAAAGCAGAGAGAGAGAGAGAGGGAGATCGAGTGAGAGTGAAAGTTAAGGCGAGCCGGAGGAGGGATGACGGCGGCACACCAGCGGCGTGGCGACCCTCGCGCAGTCGGTGGCCACCAGCCTTTGGTGGCTCAGTTGGCTGGTCATGGGCACGTGAACCGGGAGTTGAAGGTTAGGGTTTGAAACCTTAACACCACCACCATCGCAACCCATGCGCCACTACCGTCGTGACACGCAACCATCACTATTTTCGCCGCTAGTGGTGGGCTCAGATTTGGCCGGAACTAGACCAAATGAGGGAAGCAAGAAGGCAGAACGGGGCAGTAGCAGCAGCTAGCGATGTGGGGAAATGAAGGAACAAGCCAATTCCATGCATGCCAACCGAACCAAACCCTAGGTTTGTCTATTAGTTTGGAGTCCAGGTGGGTGGTTCCTGATCCCTAAATCTATTACTGATTTACAAATATTTTTGAAATATTTGTGATAGCTGATTTAGTAGTTAGGTTGAAATTATAATAAGTTGTAAAATTGCAAGTAGTTGGTGAATCTTTTAGGTTGAACTGAAATGATTTTGAGGATTGTTGTGGTCGCTGCTGTGAGGAGGGAATTTGGGTTTAGTGTTTATAAGTTGGTGAATTATGGAAGTGTTAAAATGTGCTAATTGTGCACTTGTTTCTATGATTCAACGTGCTTGCATAAATCTTGAACTTGTTTTGAGTATCGTGGTGATAATATATAAATGTCAAATGCTTTGAGCCTACCATTATGTGCTACTATATCAAGATTATGATTTTATTATTCTATGACTTGCATGTGCCATGTGTGTATGTCACGACCGAATTTCATGTCCAAGTAGCTGTTCAATTTGCCTATTCATATTTAAGGCCTCTTGCCAAATAATTTATGAAATAAGAATCAATTTGGTTGAAACCCGCTTGATTCACTATTAAGCATACGCTACCATTCTCGCATTAATTCTTTCGAATAATTACATTCTTCAAGTAATTTATTTAAGAGTAGTTTGCTCATTTCTATGGAAAAAACAACGTGCTAGCTACTTAAATAAGCGACTTGAATATTTATTGATTCCCTTAGATGTTTCTCGAAGTTACTTAAATGGCCAATGGGTTGGAAACAACGTGAGTGATGAATGAATAAGTTTGTGTTATGCTTAAATGTGTGCGTTAATAAGCATGAATGCAAACTGTTGTGGTATGACAAGCATGTTGAGTTTTGTGATTAGTAATGACCGTATACCATTCGTTTGACAAGGATGCTTTTAAGCAAACTAACTATGAATGAGTTGTAGACATGTAAGCTTTTAAGATAAGTTTTAATGACACTTCCTTTGAAAAATGAATGTGTATTTGGCCATTAACTCATTAGAAACATAATTTGACAAGATGAATGGTTGATGCTTTTTAAAAGTTGAATGACCCTATTAAGGCATTAGCCTTCACGAGAATGAAAGTGCTATTAACATGATGCAATGCGAGTTTTGAGGCAAAATATGTTGTGAAATGCCTGTTGCATTTGCAATATAAAGAAATCAAGATATTTATGTGTGAATGCTACTATTAACATTTAAAAACAAGTTCCTATATTACCTATCTTAAAGAGTGAATGAATATGCAAAGATTAACTCATTTTAAGCATATTTTACCAAATGAGTGGTTTTATACTTTTTGAGTCAATGTGAAATCATTAAGGCTTCGAGCCTCATAAGGATGAGAATGTCATTATTTGTGATACAATGAAAAGTTTTAATATAGACACATTTAGAGGTGAAATGCATCTAAAACGGTTTGAGCTAGGAAAATGGTGCTATATGAATAATGATTAGGGAGAATGCCGGTTCTCGGGATCCCTAATACCTAGAGAGATAGACACAGAAGTGGGAACCCTAGAAGACCCTGAGGGGGGTAGTATGTTGCCTAGGGAGTAGACCCAGAAGAGGGAATCTTGGAAGATCTCGACGGGGATAATGTGAAATGTGAGTGACGATCTCACTGGTACGATGGAGCGTGAGTGACAAGCTCACCCGTACCTAGCATAGATATGAGATTCTGATGGCTATGAAAATAACTTCGTACGTGATACATGATGTGAATGCATCATTCAAGGGTGATATTGGTGTAAAGATTTGAAAATGTGCATATTTTCTTGAAAAGAGTTGTTATTGAGTTTCAATTATCTATCAAGTGCATAACGACGGTTTTATAAGAACTCTCATTGTTTTAAGCAATGTGCATTTATCTTACTCATTTGTAAAAAGAAGTCTCACTTGGTCATTTTGTTTAAAATCCTTGATATTAGGTGTTCATATGTGAATTAAGTGTTCTATTACATCTAATAGCTGAATTGTTGGATGAGATAGCTTACCAGTGAATCCTATGTGCGTGTTATGTGAAATTATGTTTACGTTGTGTGATCTTATGTTGATATAACATGAAATTAACACCAATAAGCTATAAGAGATTTAGTTTAGGCAAGTTAAGTACCTTGGGTGTGAATTAGAAGGAGTATAGGGTTACCATCGCACTGGAAAGGTCATTGAGGTGACAATAGATGTGGAAGACCCTATATGTTTATTATATGATATTTTATATATATATATATATATATATATATATATATATATATATATATGCATATATCTATATATATATATATATATATAGATATATATATATATATATATATATAAGATTGGGTGCCTAAGTGCTACTTAAAGTATGATGTGTAGCTATTTCGTTTTCTCCGGGTTGGGAGTCATTCACCAAGCGTGTGATAGCTCATCCCCCTATCTTTTCCCCTTTTTCCCAGGTTTTTGATGTGATAGGTAGAAGGCGACTTACATACTCCGAGTTAAAATATCCCTTACTTTGTATCGCTGGAGTTGTAAATGCACATAAGCAAAGTCTTCTAGTGCATGTAGTGCATATTGTTTAGAAGCTGGTCTGTATGGCCATGTGAGCCAACCACCTGATTAGCCAGTTGTCTTTTTGGCTAAAGTTATTTATATTTTGGGATGTAAATCCCAGTACTCCGGATGTGTGACAAATCAAGTTGTATCTTTTATTTCCTACTTTATTATTAAACTTTAATGTTTGTTATACTCCCGACGAGTGGCCCGTAGAGTTGTGGGCTCTGGCATGTAGTCATTCAGCTTATTTCTATATTCTTTTATATTCTACTTAATGTAAGGATTTAATATAAGGCTTTTAGCCAAGGAACTTGTCAGTTTTCAGGTGAAACTCTATCCATTTCGCCCCGAAATTTAAGTAGGAATTAAGAAATCATTAATACTTCTAACTCTAAGGGTTGGGCGCATCACACACTATATCAGAGTTCATCATAATATAGCTCACTGTCAGTAAAATATATGTTCCGCTCACTAAAATATTTGTTTTGCTCACTAAATACATAATATGGAGCACTGCTCACTAACATATATGCTCTGGTCACTAAAATATATGTTCTGCTCACTAACATAAATGTTCTGTTCACTAAGATATATGTTCTACTCACTAAAATATAAGTTGTGCTCACTGAAAATGCACACTAGCTCACTAAAAAACACTACTAACAAAGTCTTCTTTACTCATTCGTAGAGCCATCTAAAACTAATGTGTGCTCACTAAATGTGTCATTTTTACTCAATTTAACATATAATTGTCAACTATCAACAACTTGCCCATATAACTCACTAAAAAGTATGTTCTGCTCACTGAAAATAACATTCTGCTCACTAAACATTCTTACCATCTTTGTGTGCTATTATCTTTTTGTTATCTTATTTTCCAGCAGACTTTTGCTTTGCTTGCTGGTGGTACTGGTGTTAGAGGAGTTGGGCTTTGGCTCTTATCAATCAACTTGAAACTTGGTATGTAATTACCCCTTTTTCTAGGTGCAAGACTTTTCCTTCTTAGACTTTTGGCTTTGGGGTTGCTGGTGATTTGCTTGTGCTTTATACAAGAATTCTCCAATTCAGTTGTTGCCTCCTTTACAGCAACTCTATTCCACCATTCATCATCATAACTAAATGGTGGTATCTCAGAGCTTTCATCTCCTTTTTCTTTATATCCCATTAGTGGTGATTTTGAGATTTGAGCTTCACAACATGAAGAGAACATGCTTATGGCTAAATCTCTTATTTTCTTAAAGGTTCTATAAAGGTTCTGTATCCCTTGAATGCACTCGCTAAACCCTTCATTACTTTAGCCATTTCTTCTATATCTTTTTGTATGTTGACATCATTCAAGTATTGTAAGATGTTAGATAGACAATTGTTTTAGTTATTTTCTTCTTTTTAATTGATATAAATGAATTAAATGATACCTCTAACTATGTTGTTTCATTATTTTGTGAAAATATCCTTGGCTGTTCATCCTTTTATGGCTGAGTTTCTCTGACTTGTTCAGCATGCGCTTCTCTGTTCACTTTTATTGGAGGCTCCATTCTACCTTTTCCAAAGCCTTTTGTCACTTCTTTGTTACTAACTTGATTAGCCTTTCTCTCTTCTTTCACTCTTTTCTTCAGCTTTTCTGTAGTCCAGCCTTTGATTGTTGGGAATTTTCTCTCAACAGTCCTCCTCGTGAGGAGAACTCTACCAAGATATAACATCTACAAGGGACATGTTCATTGTAATCAATTTAGTATATTTTGTGTGAACTATTAAGTTCTCTATAGCTTGCTAAAAATGATTCTCTTATCACTATAGTATATGTTTTGCTCACTAAAAATGTATACTGGCTCACTAACCTAAAGTAATGCTCTCTAAGAATAATTCCTATTTGGTTAAATGTGTGCTCACTGAAATGGTCATTATAGCTCAATGTATCAAACAATTGTCAACTATGAACAATTTCTCCATAGCTCATCAAAAATAATGTTCTGCTCACTAAAATACATATTCTGCTCGCTCAAATATATGTTCTGCTCACTAAAATATAAGGTATGCTCACTAAGATATATGTTCGGCTCACTAAAATATATGTTTGGCTCACTAAAGTGATGTTCTGCTCACTGAAAACATGGTATTTTGATAGAATAGAAGGAAATTAGCATCAAGAAAAGAACAGGCCCATCAAAGTTTGAAGCTCTCATTTTGATATATTCACACAATCTGCCAATGGTGTACTTACACCAATCAATTGTTGCTATGTCCTCCACATTTACAGCATTCTTTGCAAAATAGGGTGCGCAATGTATATTTTTCAAACTGTTGAGGAAATAGGGGACCATGTACAACATAAAGTTTCTTTTGAAATTTCCCCCTCCATCAGCCTAGCCCAATATGTACTATGGCATTTGGCTGAGTTTTGGGGTCACATCTTGTAGATTCCATTCCTTTCTCCATGCTGAAACGATTTCATTGTAGTTAGGCTCTTTTGGCTTTTTTCCATAAAACTCTTTAACCTTCCTTCCACCAATTGGGGGTGCCAATGTGAGATGCACATCCATTGGTGTTATCTCTATCTTTTTATTAGTAGCTATGCACAGTGTAACTGAATAGGGGTCAAAACTATCTATAAGCCATTTGCATAAATTCCCTGAAAATTCAGTTACTTGCAAATCTAGGAATCCTCTAAAACCCATATCGCATATTGCTTGTTTTTATGCCTCATTGAACTTCTACATCATTGCAACAAACCCAGCCAGCGACATTCTAGTCTGGAAAATCTTTTAATGTTTTGTGTCTGCCTCTGTAGGTTTTTGCACAAACTTGGGATCTTGAACATGAATGATAGTATTTGCTTATTGCTTTGGGGATTTTTTTTATTGATCATGTTACAAAACTGAAAGTTATCCACGCTTCATAGGACTTAGACTTTTCTAGACAGCATGCCTCTCTTTTTCAGCTTTTACCCTAGCACATTTTTTTGATCTCATTTAAATTTCTTTTGATGTATTTGTAATAGCCGGGGTTTTTAATCCGGGGCTAACAGTCTAGATTAAAGTTTTTATTAAATGTGTCCTATTTAATTGGCCATGTTGGACTACTTATTTGCGTAATAATTAGGTGTAATATTTATACGGAGTAATTTTATTAATTTTTCTGATTTGTTACACAACTATATGAAATTAGTAAGCTCGTTAAAAATTAAGCCAAGGCGTTATTATGTGAAATTAGCAAACTGTGTGAGGATATCTAGGGTCGAGATTAAGCGAATTCGGATGATTTAGGACCGAATCGGGTTTCGTAGGTGAGATTAAACAATCAACAAAAAAAGAGAGGGTAGTCAAAAAAGGGGACGAAAACCCTTCGTTCTCACGGGAAATAGTACAAGCAAGGGGGTTTCTCACCCCAACCCCGCGACCCACAACATGCAGAGAGAGAGAGAGAGAGAGAGAGAGAGAGAGAGAGAGAGAGAGGGAGGGAGGGAGAGAGAGAAAGGCCAAGAGAGAAGACCAGGACTGTGGCACTGACAACAGTGATGGCAATAATGGACCAGTTTCCGGCTAGCTGTCAGCAGAAAGGAGGTGGGCTAGGCTGGTATGGTGCAGAGGGTCGGGAGAGCCAAACCCTAGACACTAGAAACTCACTGATGGCTATTGGAGCCGACGTCGACCACCATAGCAACATCGAGGGAGAGGAAAAGACCCATAGTAGCGCACCTCAGGGGATGGATTCACGAGCACCGGCACAGAGGGTGGAGAAACGGGACTTGACTTAGCTCGAAATTGCACAATTAGCATAGGAGTTGGGTCCCTAAGCTCAGAAAAGATGTGGGTGTCCTTAATCTGCTCAAATTAATAGTTGTTTCACAAAGTTTGCAACCTTTTTAGTTGAGACATTAAGTGGTGGTTACGTCAGTAGATTGCATGTAATCATTTCTGAATTTAGGAGGCATTATGTTGCAGAAATTAAACCAGATTTGCCTTGGCCATATTCTGATTTTTATGGTGCACTAATATGGCGGTTGTATATCAGTTCGATGATTCCCAAGTGGCTTGATTATGAGAATTTGGTGATAATAATATTGAATCGAATTTGTTTATGAATTTAAACAGTGCTATGTTGCACAATCGAGTTAGCTTCTGCCCCCATTTTGTTCTAATTTTTAATGATGCATCATAATTACTATTGTATGTAAGTTTGGTGATTCTTGAATTATTTGATTATGAGAATTGAGGGCCGATAATGTTGAATTGAATTCAAATCGAGTAGTTGATGGCTTTGCGGTGAAACATTGAGTGAAATTGAGGACTTTTGTGGAAGGTCCTGTGAGAAGGGAGCTCAGGATGTTGAATCGTTTACAATATTGCAAATGGAGCCCAAAAGCATAGCTATAAGTCAATTCTGCTAAATTACTAAAATTGAAATTGGTTGCAAGCTGATTTTGCTGAAATTACTTGCAGCGAATGATCTTTAAACTGCAGTATCATTCAGTTGAATGGTTCAGCTGAATGGTTTGATGAACTAAGTCATTGAAATGACAACTTAAATTAGGCAAAGCGATCGTTTAAGAACATGAACTTGTTTTAAAATTTCTCTTCTTATTTAAGAATGCTTGAAATGAATTTATAAACAACTAAAACATTTAGTTGGTAAACTAAGTTATGATTTACTTATATTAGTAAGTTGTTTGAAGAGTAAGATGTTGAGTTAGTGAATGTGAAATGAACTTATGTAACTTGCCTATTTGAAGGTAAAGACTTACAAACCGATAATACAGTTATGAAAATTATTTTGGCCTAACAAGCATGATTATGGTTTTGTAAATGAATTATTGAAAGAAAAAGGTGCTTATAACCTACTTGAAGTTAGGAAAAGGCTTTACTACTTGTGACAGGAGTTTAAATAACTAATACAATTTGTTTGAATAAAGTGGCTAAGATATGTGCTTATTAAGTGGACATGACTATAGAGTAGAACTAGAAGTGGGAACCCTAGAAGACCCTAACGAGGGTAAGCTCCAATGTTTTGTGATGCATGTTAAAACCTTGAGGTGGGCTATTCGCAGGATAAGGTATAAGCTGTTTCCCCCAAAGAGGACAACATCGAGGTTAGAGGCTGCCGTTGTGCTACTCTGCCAAGATGCATAGAGGTCCATTATTATCTTATGTTTCAGGGATAATCCAATTTGTGAGTGTAGATCTCACGTGGCGAGTGTAGATCTCCTCCAATTAGCACGTTATGAAATCTTACACCAAAAGGAATGATCTTATTTTCCCGTATGTAAGTAATTATTTGAGTTTTTACTTTTCATAATAAGAGAATTTGGAAAAGCATATTAATCCCTAAATGGGCCAATTTTGAATGTAAATTACTTGTTTTAAGGCAAAATGGATTAATTGTGTTTTAAACACGTCAATGGGGATTTCTTAATTGTTTAATTCTATCTTAAATATGTCAACGTGGATTTCTTTTCCTTCTTAATCTTTGTTAAGTCACTTCACTTGGCTATAAGTTCGAATGACGACCCTTAGTGGGATGTAGATGCTAAGTGTGGCCATTAGTCTCATTAGATTCGATTATATTGGAGGATGAAGTTTTCTTTAGAAGTTTTACTTGCCTGATATGATAATGTTAGCATAAACGTGATGCACTTGCTACTTATCGGTATTGCTTGCAACTATTTTGTTTTTAAGCAGTTGAGGGACACTCACTGAGTATGTGGTAGCTCATCCCCTCTCTAATTCTACTTTTCCCAAGGTTCTTAAATGACAAATAGAAGTTAGTTCATGAGAGTCAAACTGCAATCCCCTTTTCACTTGTAAAACAGGAACTATGTGGATGTATATGTAGATTCATGAATTGAATGCTATAATATGATCTATCTCTAGATTCTCAATATATTCAAATAAAGTACTTTGGGTCATGTCTTGCATATCAAACAGGAGTTGCTCTGTGGCCGTGTGAGCCAACCATCTGATTAGTCAGTTGTCTTTCTAACTGGAGTTGTTTAGTTTTAGGATGTAAACCCCAGCGCTCCAAATATGTAATCTGTAGTGTTGTATCTTTATTTTCCTCTTTTATTTAACTTCATACTTCGTGCACTCCGGGCGTATGGCTTGTAGAGTTGTGGACCCAGGCGTGTAGCCGTTGAGCTTGTTTTGGTATTCTTTTATATTTCTATTCATTACAGGGACCTAATGTAAGGTATTAAGCTTGGGAAATGGTAAATTTTTAGGCAAAACTCTATGTGTTTCGCTCCAAAATTTAAGAAATCACTAACACTTCTAACCCTAAGGCTAGGGGCATTACAGATGGTATCAGAGTAAGGTCCTACAACCACAGGCCGCAACTTAAGTCTTGCATTTCATGTAGTTATCTAGGAACGCCTTCGTGATAATGTGGCATATGTAGTGTTTTTGTGTATGAATGTGTTTTTGGTGTGATTGTTAGTGCAATTGATTAACTATGTGACTTGAGTGAACTGAATGATAGAATAAGCGAGCCATTTGCTAGAGTATAGGTTGAATGACTTGTATTCTCATGAATAGGCTAATTGTTAGCTTAATTAATAATTATTTCGTTTATGCACCTTGGTGATTTTAATGGAAAGTTTAAAGTACGCTTGGTATGAACTCAAAAGATTAGAAATGTCCTAACTCTAAGATCATTCCTTACCCCCAAGGTACAATTTGATCCTCGGGTCCCATAATAAAGTGAGCAGATGTACTCAATGGTCGATGGAGAGAGGGCTAAAGGCAGCAAAACTATTTCTCTTTTGAAAGCTTTGAGACTTTGAAGGTTAAAGTCTTTACCAACTAGTGAGTTAAGGTTTTTACTCTCCATCATCTTTTCTACGTTGCTAGAGGAGGAAAGAGAGTGAAGAAGAATTCATCCCAAAGCTCGTTTGATTTGAGTTGTGATATTCGCAGTGGAGTTTGATTTCGTGGATTTTGTCAATTGCAATTCCAACATTATCAAGAGTTCACTAGCATACTCTTGTGACTTTGATCTCTAATTTCGAGCTGAATCGGTGACTAATTGCTCTGATCAGGTGAGTTTTCCGATCGGATTTAGATTTCGAATTTCTTTAGGTTAAGGTTTTAGATTTTGTGTGAGTAATTCGATTTTAAGTGTTTTTGCTTCTTGTTGATTCAATTTT
Organism: Carnegiea gigantea; assembly: GCA_029747015.1. Lineage (NCBI taxonomy): Eukaryota > Viridiplantae > Streptophyta > Magnoliopsida > Caryophyllales > Cactaceae > Carnegiea > Carnegiea gigantea. Next base: position 420,994 of record JAKOGI010000190.1, on the reverse strand, counting down.
CTATGATCTAGTTTTCAGGTTCTTCCTTCTTTCTCTCCCTTACAGTCTGTAGTTTTTGATTTTTTTTCCCTATTGCTTTTTTTTGATTTGGGTGACTGATTTTGTTGGCATTAGTGTTCTGGGTATTGCGCGTTGCCATTGTGGTTCTGGGTCTGAAGTTGTGTCTCTGTTTGATGTGAATTATACACTTTGGGGGTGGAAGAACTTTTGATGTTGCAGGGTTCTGCTTATGTTTGCTTGTTAAGTACACTGAGTTAAACAAAGTGGGAAATTGTCTCATTACTTCCTTATAATTCCTCAGTGCAAAATTTTGTGTTTTTGAGTAGGATCTTTTAGTGCATATCGGGAGGTGGGCATTGGCAGATTAAGCTAGTGGCGAGCAATGTAGTAGCTTCAGCCAGTCCTCCGAGAGGTAATGGGGTTAGGAGGGGTGTAGGGTTTCGAAGGGTACGCCTAGCATCTTGAAATATTGTGTCTCTTACGGGTAAGCCGATAGAAGTAGTTAAGTCTTTGCATAGGCGTAGAATTAGCATAGCTTGTGTTCAAGAGACGAAGTGGATGGGTGCTAAAGCTAGAGAAGTTGACGGGTACAAATTATGGTATTCGGGGTCAATCAAGGCGAGTAATGGAGTTGGCATTTTGGTTGTGAAGGGGTTGGTAGACTTTGTGGTTGAGGTGAGGCGTAAGAATGACCGGATTATGGCCATTAAGGTTTTGATGGGTTAAGAAATCATAAATGTCGTTAGTGTTTATGCTCCTTAAATAGGTCTGTCGGATGATATTAAGAAGCTATTTCGGGAGGATTTGGATATGGTCATCCAGGATGTACCTCGGAGCGAGAAACTTTTCATAAGAGGAAACTTTAATGGCCATATTGGTTTTCACTCAGATGGGTATGACACGGTCCACGGGGGTTTCGGTTTTGGGGAGAGAAACAACGGAGGTGTTTTTGTGTTGGACTTTACGATGGCCTATGAATTATTGGTGGTCAACTCCTATTTCAAGAAGAAGGATGACCATTTGGTGACCTTTAAGAGTGGTGCCTTAAAGACCCAAATTGATTACTTCCTGATGAAGGCAGATAGTCAGAGATCTTGTAAAGATTGTAAGGTGATTTCTAGTAAGCATCTAAGGACTCAGCATAGGTTACTCATGTTGGATGTGGAGTTCAAATATTCAAAGTGGAAAAAGAGGAGAGTCGGGGACCCTAGAGTTAAGTGGTGGATCCTCATGAACGAGGACGCTATGTCATTATCAGAGAGGATTACTGAAGAAGGAGTTTGGTGGCGCGTAGAGAATGCAGATACAATATGGGAGGCAATGGCAGATTGTATTCGAAGGTCGGCTAAAGAAATCCTAGGTACTGCTATAAGAGATGGTAACAAAATGAAGGGTACCTGGTGGTGGAATGAAGAGGTAAAGGAGAAAGTCAAGGAGAAAAAAAAGGCTTACGCTGATTTTATGGACAGTGGAGCAGATGAAAAGAGAGAGATTATGAGAGTTAGATATAAGGCAGCTACGAAGGTAGCCAAGAAAGTTGTGGCGGTAGCTAAGAGCATGGATTTTGATAGGTTATATCATAGACTGAAAGCCAAGGAAGGGGAGAAGGAAGTCTTTAAACTGGCGAGGGCTAGGGAAAGAAAAACAAGGGATTTAGGTGCTGTGAGGTGCATCAAGGATGAAAATGATAAGGTGTTGTCTGAGGATGCATAAATCAAGGAGAGATGGGAAATGTACTTTTTCAAACTCCTCAATGGTGAAGTGATGGAAGATTCCTGAAGTAGGGACAGAGAGTGTTGCGAGAGGCGACTTGATCTGGGAGTGTGTGACCATATCACCAAGGACGAGGTTAAAGGGGCCTTAAAGAAGATGACTTATGAGAAGGTAAAGGGTCTAGATCAGATACCGGTGGAAGTGTGGAAGTGTTTGGGTAAAGAAGGATTAGAGTGGCTAACGGCGCTTTTCAATGTTATTTTTAGGACCGTGAAGAAGCCCAAAGAATGGAGGTCTAGTACAGTCATCTCTCTGTGCAAGAACAAATGTGATATTCAAGATTGTAATAATTTTAGGGGTATAAAGTTGCTCAACCACACTATGAAGCTATGAGAGAGGGTAATTGAGAGAAGGTTACAAAAGGATGTTTCGATTTCAGAGAATCAATTTGGTTTTATACCAGGCAGGTCGATCATAGAGGCCATTTACCTCCTTAGAAGGCTCATGAGTTTGTACAGAGATAGAATGGTGGATCTACATATGGTGTTCATTGACCTGGAGAAGGCAAATGATAGAGTTCCACATCATCTGTTTTGGAGATACTTTGAAAAGAAAGGAGCCTCACCCTTGTATATTCGAGTTATTAAGGATATGTACGAGGGAGGTAGGATGAGTGTTAAGATGTCAGAAGGGGTCCCCAATGACTTCTTCATTGGTATGGGCCTGCATTAGGGTTCTGCCTTAAGTCCTTTTCTTTCCACTCTAATTATGGATGAACTTACAAGAGGGATTCAAGGTGCGTTGCCATGGTGTACGCTATTTGCAGATGACATTGTTCTTATTGATGAGACCAGATAAGGAGTTAATGACAAGTTAGAGTGATGGAGGCATATGCTGGAAGCTAGAGGTTTTAGAGTAAGTAGATTGAAAATGAAATACCTTCATTGCTATTTCAGTGGAAGGGTAGATGCCGGGGAAGCAGTCACCCTGGATGGGAGGTTGATACCTAAGGTCGATAAGTTTAAGTATCTAGGCTCAATCATTTAGCAGAATGGGAATATTGACGAAGATATTAACCAGCGAATAAAAGTGTGTTGGCAAAAATGGAAGTATACCTCAGGAGTGCTATGTGATAAGAGGGTGCCCCAAGGATTAAAAGGCAAGTCTATCGTATAGTAGTTAGACCGACTGTTCTCTATGGATCGGAATGTTGGCCTCTAAAAAGGACACAGATTCAAAGGTTGATGGTAGCAGAGATGTGGATGATTAGGTGGATGTGTGGTTATACGAGAATAGACAGAATTAGAAATAGAGTAATCAGGGACTTAGCTAATGTAGATCCCATCGAAGATAAGATCAGAGAAACAAGACTCAAATGGTTTGGTCATATGAAAAGGAGGAGTGTGGACGCTCCAGTGAGGAGATGTGGGATCATCAATATCCCTGAAGGAAAAAGAGAGAGGGGTCGACCAAAGAAGAGTTTGAACAAGGTGATTAGAGAAGACTTGAAAGTTGTAGGTTTGACGGAGGACCTGGCTCAGGATAGGAGGTTGTGGTGGGATAGGATTAAGATCTTAGATCGCAGAGAGTCGACCCCGTAGTTGTCTTTTGGTTGCAGTGGCTTAGTGCTGGTAGTGGTTTTTTTCATATATCGTGTTCGTATGCAGGTAGTACTTTCTTCTGGGAAGAGACAACGTTTGCTTACCTCTGATAGTTAAGGTATGTTACCTTTCTCTGTTATATTGTTCTTACATTGCATAGCTTCAGCAATTTGTCCTTTTAATTTATCTTAGTCATTCCTTGCTATGTGGCCTTAATTTTCCTCATTAAATATTTTCATAAAAGCTTTCTTCTATAAAATATTTTCACAAAATTCTTTTTTTTGGGTCTCTTGAAATCAGCTTCTCCACGGATAGGAATGCAGGTAGAGGTAAGGTTGCCTACCGCTGGACCTCCCCATACCCCGCGAAAGCGGGACCTACACTGGGAGGTGGTGTTATTGTTGTTGTATTAAAAGTCCTTTCTAATTATCTAGTTAAGACTTACTACTGTGTCTGAAGACTTCTATTCGCTTTACAACATGTTCGAGTCTAGTTCTATAAGCATAAGTTTCTACATGTAACTAAATGTTTCAGATGCCTACATGCCAAGACGCAAACGTTGCTCAATGTGTTAATGACGAGCTGTTAGTGAGTGATTAAGGATTGCTTTTCATAATTGAAAATTCTTTTAGATGATACCCCTTTTATGTAAATTCTTAATTGTTAAGCGAACTGGCTGAGATCTTCGTATATATGCATATCAATGTGAGCAATTGTGATGGGATCTTGTTGATTGTTACATAAGTGATTATTCTAAGCCTTTGATATGCTTGCTATTGATGCATATACGTAATCCTAATATGGATTTGTTAATTGCATAGATAGTCTTCCTTGCTTCCCAGCATGCAACTACTGTTATTCACAAGTTAGCTAAGCGTTATGCTTATCGAGGTATAAGACAATATTCTTATTATAGGATTGATAGTGTCCTAGCAATATCAACCCCAACACACGTAGAGCGGAGATAAAAGGAAGAACTTGATAGACTTTGGAATTATTATACTACATGCATCACCTCGTTACCTCCTAAAGCAATAATCCATACCTCTCCAACATCTTCTTAGGCATTAACACCAAGTGTAGAAGCTGGAATGCCCCATTGTAAAAGGCAGAACTTTTCCTTCCATACCACGAGTCCCTTTGACTTTTACAATTACCTCATGAGGTAAATATGTTGTAAAGCCTCCACGTGTACATGTAACACCACTAATGCCATTGTTCTTACCCCTTATTTATTGATCGATGGCTAACTTCTGATGATTTTGGACAAGCCTCAGGACATACCTTTGATCTTAGGCCGAAACTGAGGGTTGCACTCATGTATCCTCACCTAGATCTCTTTTCATGGGACACGACCGGGAACATGAATGTTTTAAAGCATAAACATAGCTTTATACACAATCTAAAAGCCACAGGAGCTTATATAGATGTTTAAGCTCGTTATGCATGAACAGTTTTGTGTTTTATGAATGAATAGTATAGTAAATACACTTCTCGGAGCTCCTTATCATGAGTTTTGATTAAGCAATGATTGGATTAGTTATATGATTTAACGTATGTGAACCATTGCTTGTGTGATCTTTGAGTCGTTACATGCACCCCATGAGTTCTATTATCGCATGATATAGTTTGAACAATTATATACATATACACTTAATGCATGATGTGGTGGCCTTAAGCATTTACCTTCACATTTATTTGCCTTTATACACTCCCAGCTTGCCCATATAGCATGATAGTATGACCATGATACATGACTTTAAGGGATTATGGATAGGTGCGTATAAAATGATCGTTGACATGATTGGATTAACTGCGCTGACATGACATGACTAAGATATCCTGTATTGTGTTTTGTGTGATGAGTTTATGCAATGCACGGTAAATTTCATAGGGAACCTTGAGTGGTGTTTTGCTAGCCGTCATGTTTGTTACCAATGCTGTCTTACTATACCTTAGTTATTACATGTAGCCTTCCCTCTATTTTAGTCATCTTATAGCTAGACATGATACCGTTTTTGCATATTACCACCACCATTCTCTAACCATATGCATTCGCGTAGCTATGTGCTTACTTATGAACATCTTAAGAGATATGATATTGTACACGTGGTCATAACAAAGTCTATGTTAATAATTAAACCCCAAATTATGATTGTCGGCATGATTGATCGAAGTATGCAATGTGATATAACTTAGTTATGTTGAGGTATATACTTTTGATATTCTAAAAGAGTTGCACAGAGCTTTTTGAAATATCTATGAGTATGTCATCCTAATCATATGTTCCATGATTTAGAGATAATTTGTTTCATGTGGGATCCTAGAATAGAATCTTTCATTAGCTAAGTAATTACTTGGCTTATTCGATGGTCCTTTTTAACTATGCACCCTCACCAAATGTTTTCCATCTTGTTAATTATAAATGTAGGCACAATGTGAGGTATTGGCCTAGAAGCTATGAGTGCCTTGCTAACCTATGCTACGAGCCATGCCATATTCCGGAAACAACCAGAACTAGAAGTGTCCTCAGTGACGACCTCCATCTGAAGTAGCTACCTCGAGTAGCTGAACTAGTAGTCACACTATGAATGCATTTTTGAATATAGGGACCTTATACCAAACCAACCTCTATGTCCGAGCAACATTACCAACTCCTTTAGATAAGTTGTGTACAAGAAATGCATAAGACCTCCCTTGTCCATTAACCTATGCTCCTATTGGACCATTTTTTCCTAAGTTGCTCCCTCGCTTGCTAATTAAGAATTCTATATATTCTCCTTAGTGGTTTGTATGCCATATATCTATAAGGTTATTTTATACTACTAATTCATCTTGCCTGAGGGATGTTGAGTCATTGATTTTCTTTAATGACATTGTGGCTTTAGATCTTGTTTGGAGTGTCTTTTTCGTTAATGTGATGCTAAATTGTTGTCCTATATGATGTCGTGGCAAACTTGCATGTTGTACACAAGGTTTAATGTTATGTAGTGCTAATGCCCTTATTACTCTGTTGTGCTATAGAAGCTTCCAGGTTTACCGACTTCTTAGAGTGATTTGGCGTCATACTTTAGAATGAACTTGATCCAATTGACTCCTCATGTATGACATTGAATTGTTATTGCTTAGTTGTCATACCTTTAAATGTCGATTCATAGCGATGTATATGCATAGAGTTATTGGTCAAGATGCGGATAGTGTTTAGATAATTGAAAGTCTGTGTCCTTTTTAAAATAAGCTTAGTATGGTTTTCCACACTAACTCATTTGCTGCTCTTCTATATGATTACCCTTGGCGCCCAAATAGAGTGAGCTGATGCTTGAAGAGGATTGGCGAGGAGAAGACTGGATACCATAAGCCCCTTTTTCGATTTAAAAAATACAATTAATTGTAAAACAAGATTTTGGATTCTATTATGAGTTGTGTAGATCATTTCATGTGTATGCGCATGTTCTGAATGACTAAACTGTAGACCCTAGAATTTCGAGGACGAAATTCTTTTAAGGTGGGAGAATGTAATAGTCGGGATTCTTAATCCGGGGCTAACTGTGTAGATTAATATTTTTATTAACTGTGCTCTATTTAATTAGCCATGTTAGACTATTAATTTGCGTACAAATTAGGTGTAATATTTATACGGAGTTATTTTATTAATTTTGCTGATTCAATACACAACTGCACAAAATTAGTGAGTTAGTTAAAAATTAAGCCGAGGCATAATTACGCGAAGTTAGAAAATTGTACGAGGATATTTGGGGTCAAGATTATGCGAATTCAGATGATTTAGGATCGAATCAGGTTTAGTAAGTCAGATTAAACAACCAACCAAAGAAAGGGGAGGGAGTAAAAAAAGGGCCAAAGCCCCTTCATTCTCGCGTGGGAAAAGCACGAGCAGCGAGGGCTTCTCACCCCAGCCCTCGCAACCCACAACGTGCAGAGAGAGAGAGAGAGAGAGAGAGAGAGAGGGAGGGAGAGGCTGAGAGAGAATACCGGGGCTACGACATCGGCAACGGTGACAACGGGCCACGTTTCGGCTAGCTATCGATAGTAAGGAGGTGGGCTAGGCTGGAATGGTGCAGAGGGATGAGAGAGGAAAACCCTAGACACCATAAACCACCAAACACCATCACGGCACCGCTACTGATGGTGGTCGGAGTCGACGTCAGCCAACATGGCAACACCGAGAGAGAGTAGAAAACCCATAGTAGTGCACCGTAGAGGATGGATTCACGAGCACCAGCCTGGAGGGTGGAGAAATAGGAATTAACTTAGCCCGAAATTATGCAATTAGCCCTAGAGTTGGGTCCTTAAGCTTAGAAAAGACGTGGGTGTTCTTAATCTCCTCAAATTAATAATTTTTAAACAAAGTTTGCAACCTTTTTAATTGACACATTAAGCGGTGGTTATGTTAGTAGATTTCACGTAATCGTTCCTGGATGTAGGAGGTATTATGTTGCAGAAATTGAACTTGATTTGCCTTGGCCATATTCTAATTTTTATGGGCATTTGATATGGTGGTTGTATGTCAATTTGATGATTCCTGAATGGCTTGATTATGAGAATTTGGTGAAATAATATTGAATCGAATATGTTCGTGAATTTAAACGATGCTATGTTGCACAATCAGGTTAGTTTCTGCCTTGATCTTATTCTAGTTTTTAATTATGCATCATAATTATTATTGTATGTGAGTTGGTGATTCTCGAGCTGTTCGGTTATGAGAGTTGAGAGCTAATGATGTTGAATCGAAATCGAATCGACTAGGTGATGAATTTAAGGTGAGACATTAAGTGAAATTGAGGACTTTTGTGGGAAGTGCTATGAGGAGGAAGCTCGGGATGTTGAATCGCTTATAATATTGCAAATTGAGCCCAAAAGCATAAGTATAAGTCAATTCTACTAAATTACTGAAACTAAAATTAGTTATAAGCTGATTTTGCTAAAATTACTTGTGGTGAATGATCTTTAAACTGTAGCACGATCAGCTGAATGGTTTGACGAACTAACGCAATGGAATGAGAACTTGAATTGAGCAAGGTGATTCTTTGAGAACATTAACTTGTTTTAAAATTTCTCTTCTTATCTAAGAAGGCTTGGAAAAATTTTAGAAATGACTAAAGTGTGTAGTTGCTAAACTAAGTTACGATTTACTTATATTAGTAAGTTGTTTAAAGAGTAAAATTTTGAGTTGGTGAACCTGAAATGAACTGATGTGATTTGCCCTTTCAATGGTAAAGACTTATAAACCGATAATATGGTTATGGAAATTATTTAGGCTTAACAAACATTATTATGGTGTTGTGAACGAATTATTGAAAGAAAAAGGTGCTTATGACTTACTTGAAGATAGGAAAAGTTTTTACTACTTGTGGCAGGGGTGTAAATAACTATTACAATTTGGTTTGAATAAAGTGGCTAAGATAAGTGCTTATTAAGTGGACATGCCTAGGGAGTAGACCCACAAGTGGAAACCCTAGACGACCCTGACGAGGGTAAGATCCAATGTTATGTGACACATGTTAAAACCTTGAGGGCGCTATTTGCAGGATAAGGCATCAGCTATTTCCCCCAAAGAGGACAAGATCGAGGTTCAAGGCTACCGTTGTGCCACTCTGCCAAGATGCGTAAAGGTCCACTGTTATCTTATGTCCCATGGATAATGTGATTTATGAGTGCAGATCTCACGTAGGGCTAGTGTAGATCTTCCCTAATTAGCATATTATGAAATCTTACGCCAGACAAAATGATTCCTTAGTTGGCCAAATTTGAATGTAAATTACTCATTTTAAGGCGAAATGGTTTAATTGTTTTTTAAAGATGCCAACGAGGATTTCCTAATGGTTTAATTGTGTTTTAAACATGTCAACGAGGATTTCTTTTCCTTCTTATCCTTCATTAAGTCACTTTACTCGGCTATAAGTTCGAATGACGATCCTTAGTGAGTTGTAGATCCTAAGTGTGGCCATTAGTCTCATTGGATTCAATTATAATGCGGGATGAAGTTTTTTTTTTTAAATCTTACTTGCCTAATATGATAATATTAGTATAAATGTAATGTACTTGCTATGGTATTGCTTGCGTTTATTTGCTTTTACAGAGTTGAGAGACACTCACTATGCATGTTGTAGCTCTCTCGTCTCTATTCCCCCGTTTCCTTATGTTCTTAAATTACAAATAAAAGCTAGTTCATGAGAGTCAGTAGAAATCCTCCTTTCACTTGGGAAACAGGAACTATGTAGATGTATACGTAGATTTATGAATTGAATGTTGTAATATGATGTATCTCTAGATTCTAAATATATGCAACTGAAGTATTTTGGTTCATATCTTACATATTCAATAGTAGTCACTCTGTGTGGACGTGTGAGCCAACCGCATGATTAATCAGTTGTCTTTCTAGCTGAAATTGTTTATTTTTAGAATGTAAACCCCAGTGCTTTGGATGTGTAATCCATTGAGTTATATCTTTATTTTCTTCTTTTATTGAACTTCATCCTTGGTGCACTTCGGGCATGTGGCATGTAGAGGTGTGAACTCCTGCATGTAGCCATTGAGAGCTTGTTTTGGTATTCTTTTACGTTTCTATTCATTGTAGGGACCTAATATAAGGCTTTAAGCCTGGATAATGGTTAGTTTTTAGGCAAAACTCTGTTTGTTTCGCTCCAGAATTTAAGAAATCACTAACACCTTTAACCCTAGGGCTAGGGGTATTACAGATGGTGTCAGAGCATGGTTCTATGACCACAGGTCATAACCTAAGTCTTGCATTTAATGTAGTTATCTAGGAACAGCTTTGGGATGATGTGGCATATGTAGCATTTTTGTGCGTGAATGTGGTTTTGGTGTGATTATTAGTGCGATTGATTAACTATGTATGACTTGAGTGAACTAATTGATTTAATAAGTGAGCCATTTGCTAAAGTATAGGTTGAATGACTTATATTCTCATGAATAAGCTAAGTGTTAGCTCAATCAATAATTGTTTCGTTTATGCACCTTGGTGATGCTAATGGAAAGTTTAACGTACGCTTGGTTTGAACACAAACAATTGGAAATGTCCTAACTCTAAGCTAATTCCCTACCCTAAGGTACGATTTGCTCCTCGGGCCTATAATGAAGGGAGAAGGTGTACTCATGGTCGGTGGAGAGGGGGTTAGAAGTAGTGAAGCTATTTCTCCTTTGAAAACTTAAAGACTTTAAAGGTTAAACTCTTTCCTAATTAGTGAGTTAAGGTTTTTGTTTCGCATTAAAAGTCTTTTATAATTATCTGGTTAAGCCTTACTATTGTATCTGAAGACTTGTATTCACTTAACAATAATGTTCGAGTCTAGTTCTATGAGCGTAAGTTTCTACGTGTAACTAAACGTTTCAGATGCCTACACGCTAAGTTGCATATGTTGCTCGATGTGTTAATGACAAGTTGTTAGGGAGTGATTATGCATGGTTTTTCAAATTAAAAGTTCTTTTAGATGATACCCCTTTTACTAAGTTCTTAATTGTTAAGGGAACTAAGTGAGATCTTCATATGCATGCATGTCAATGTGAGCAATTGCGGTGGGATCCTGTTGATTATTGCATAAGTGATTATTTTGAGCCTTCTATACGCTTGCCAGTGATACCTATACGTGGTCTTAATATGGATTTGTTAATTGCATAGAGAGTCTTTCTTACTTCCCAACATACAACTACTGTTATTCACGAGTCAGCTAGGCGTTATGCTTATTGTGGTATAGGACAATATTCTTATTATAGGATTGATAGTGTCCTGGTTATATCAATCCCAATACACCTAGAGCGGAGATAAAAGGAAGAATCTGATAGACTTTGGAATTGCTATACTACATGTATAATCTCATTACCTTCTGGGGCAATAATCCATACCTCTCCAACATCTTCTTAGGCATTAACACTAGGTGCAGAAGCCGAAATGCCCCATAGGAAAAGGTAAAACTTTCCCTTCCGTACTACGACTTCCTTTAACTTCTACAATTACCTCATGAAGCAAATGTGTCATAAAGCCTAAACGTATATATGCAAGACCACTAATGCCATTGTTCTTACCCCTTACTAGTTGATCGATGGCTAACTTCTAATGATTTTGGACAAGCCTTAAGACATACCTTCGATCCTAGGTCAAAAATGAGGGTTGCACTCATGTATACTCGCCTAGATCTCTTTTCGTGGGACACTGCTAGGAACCTGAATGTTTTAAAGCATAACTATAGCTTTATATACAATCTAAAAGCCACAAAAGCTTATATGCATATTTGAGCTTGTTATGCATGAGCAGTTATGTGTTTTATGAATGAATAGTATAGTAAATACACTTCTCGGGGTTGTTATCATGAGTTTTGGTTAACTAATGATTGGATTCTTTAATTAATTTAACATATGTGAACCTTTGCTTGTGTGATCTTTGAGTCATTACTTGCACTCCATGAGTTATATTATCTCATGATATAGTCAGAACAACGGTATACATATGAACTTAATTCTTGATGTGGTGGCCTTAGGCATTTACCTTGACATTGATTTGCCTTTGTACACTCCCTACTTGCCCATACAGCATGCTAGTATGACCATGATATGTGACTTTAAGGGATTATGGATAGGTGTGTGTGAAATGATCATTGACATGATTCGACCAAGTTCACTGACAAGACATGACAAAGCTATCCTGTATTGTGTTTTGTGTGATGAGTTTATGCAATGCATGTTAAATTTCTTAGGGAACCTTGAGTGGTGTTTTGCTAGCCATCGTGCGTGTTGCTAACGTTGTCTTACTATACCTTGGTTATTACATTTAGCCTTCCCTCTGTTCTGGTCATCTTATAGCTAGGCATGATACCATTTTTGCATATTACCACCACCATTCTCTGACCTTAGGAAATTGCATTCGCGTATCTATATGCTTATTAATGAACAACTTAAGAGACATGATAATGTACACATGGTCATAACGGAGTCTGTGTTGATAATTAAGCCCCAAATTATAATTGTCGACGCAATTGATCGAAAGTATGCTATGTGATATGACTTAGTTATGTTGAGGTATATACTTTTGATATTCTAAAAGAGTTGCGTAGCGCTTTCTGAAATATCTATGAGTATGTCCTCCTAATTATATGTTCCATGATTTAGAGATGACAAGTTTCATGTAGGGATCCTAGAATAGAACCTTTCATCAGCTAAGCTAACTATCTGGTCTATTTGACGGTCCTTTTTAACTAGGCACCCTCGCCAAAGCTTTTCTATCTTTTTAACTATAAACGTAGGCACAATGTGACGAATTGGCCTATAAGCTGTGAGTGCCCTGCTATCCTATGCTGCTTGCCATGCTCCATTCCGTAAACCACCAGAACTAGAAGTCTCCTTAGTGACATCCTCCATTTGAATTAGCTACCTCGAGTGGCTGAATTAGTAGTCAGGTTATAAATGCATTGTTGAATATAGGGACCTTATGCCAGGCCAACCTTTCTCTCCGAGGAACCTTACTAACTCATTTAGACAAGTCGTGTAAAAGAAATGCATACGACCTCCCCTATCCATTGCCCTATGCTCCTATTAGACAATTTTTCCCCAAATTGCTCCCTTGCTTACTAGTTAATAATTCCACGTATTCTCCATAGTAGTTTGCGTGCCCTATATCTATAGGGTTAGTTGATGCTACTTATTCATCTTGCCTGAGGGATGCTGAGTCATTGATTTTCTTCGATGACATTAAGGCTTAAGATCTTGTTTGGAGTGTCTTTTTCATCAAGGTGATGCTAAATTATTGTTCTATATGATGTCATGGCAGGCTTGCGTGTTGTATACGTGGTTTAATGTTATGTGGTACTAATGCCTTCATTACTCTGTTATGCTATAGAAGCTTCCAGGTTAAGCGACTTCTTAGATTGATTTCACATCATGCTTTAGAATGAACTTGAGCCAATTGCCAGCTCGTGTATGACCTTGAATTGTTATGGCTTAGTTGTCATACCTTTAAGTGTCGATTTATATTGATGCATATGCATAGAGTTATTGGTCATGATGCGAATAGTGTTTAGAAAATTAAAAATCTATGTCCCTTTTAAAATAAGCTTTATTTGGTTTTCCACACCAACTCATTTGCCTCTCTTCTATGCGATTACCCTTGGCACCCAAATAGAGTGAGTAGATACTTGAAGAGGATTGGCGAGGAGGAGATTGGAGACCATAAGCCTCTTTTTCGATTTAAAAGATGCAATTAATTGTAAAACAAGATTGCGGATTCTATTATGAGTTGTGTAGATCGTATCATGTGTGTACGCATGTTCTGAATGAATAAAGTGTAGACCCTAGAATTTCGAGGACGAAATTCTTTTAAGGTGGGAGAAAGTAATAGTTGGGAGTCTTAATTCGGCGCTAACTGTCTAAATTAATATTTTTATTAACTGTGCTATACTTAATTGGCCGTGTTAGACTATTTATTTGCATACTAATTAGGCGTAATATTTATATAGGTTAATTTTATTACTTTTGCAGATTTGTTAAGCAATTGCACGAAATTGGTGAGTTCATTAAAAATTAAGCTGAGGCACAATTATGCGAAATTAGCAAATTGTGCGATGATATTTGGGGTCGAGATTAAGCGAATTCAGATGATTTAGGACCGAATCGGCTCTAGCAAGTTAGATTAAACAACCAACCAAAAAAGGGGAGGGAGTGAAAAAAGGGCCAAAGCCCCTGCATTCTCACGCGGGAAAAGCACGAGCAGCAAGGGTTTCTCACCCCGGCCCCCGCGATCCACAATGCGCAGAGAGAGAGATAGAGAGAGAGAGAGAGGCTAAGAAAGAAGACTAGGACTGTGGCGTCGGTGATGGCGACAATAGGCCACTTTCCGTCTGGTTGTTGGCGGTAAGGAGGTGGGCTAGGCTAGCATAGTACATAGGAACAGGAGAGCCAAACCCTAGACACCAGAAACCACCAAACACCACCACACCACTGCCACAGATAGTGGTTAGAGTCGACGTTGGCCACCATGGCAACACTGAGAGAGAGGAGAAGACCCATGGTAGCGCACCTTAGGGGATGGATTCACGAGCACCGACCCAGGGGGTGGAGAACCGGGACTTGACTTAGCCCAAAATTGGGCAATTAGCCAAGGAGTTGGGTCCTTAAGCTTGAAAAAGACATGGGTGTTCTTAATCTCCTCAAATTAATAGTCATTTCACAAAGTTTGCAACCTTTTTTGTTGAGACATTAAGTGGTGGTTATGTCAGTAGATTGCATGTAATCGTTTCTGGATTTAGGAGGTATTATGTTGCAGAAATTGAACTTGATTTGCTTTAATCATATTCTGGTTTTTATGGTGCATTGATATGGTGGTTGTATGTCAGTTTGATGATTCCCGAATGGCTTGATTAAGAGAATTGGGTGATAATAATATTGACTCGAATTTGTTTGTGAATTTAAAAGGTTATATGTTGCACAATTGAGTTAGTTTCTGCCTTGATTATATTTTGATTTTTAATCATGCATCACAATTATTATTCTATGTGACTTTGGTGATTCTCAAGTTATTTGATTATGACAATTGAGGACTGATGATGTTGAATCGAAATCGAATCGAGTACTTAATGAATTTCAGGTGAAACATTGAGTGAAATTGAGGACTTTTTTAGGAGATGCTTTGAGGAGGAGGCCCGGGATTTTGAATTGTCTACAATATTACGAATTGAGCTCAAAAGCATAACTATAAGTCAATTATGCTAAGTTAATGAAACTGTAATTAGTCATAAGCTGATTTTACTGAAATTACTAGTAACAAATGATCTTTAAACTGCAGAATATTTCAGCTGAATGATTTGACAAACTAACTCATTGAAATGAGAACTTGAATTGAGCAAGGTGAATCTTTAAGAAAATGAACTTGTATTAAAATTTCTCTGCTTATTTAAAAAGGCTTGAAATGAATTTAGATATGACTAAAACGTTTAGTTGCTAAACTAAGTTACGATTTACTTATATTAGTAAGTGGTTTAAAGAGTAAGATTTTGAGTTAGTGAACTCGAAATGAACTTATGTGACTTGCCCTTTTGAAGCTAAAGACTTATAAATCGATAATATGGTTATAGAAATTGTTTTGGCTTAACAAGCATGATTATGGTTTTGTAAATGAATTATTGAATGACAACTTGAAGGTAGGACAAGTGTTTAATGCATGTGATAGGAGTTTAAATAACTAATATGGTTTGAATAAAGTGGCTAAGATAAGTGCTTATTAAGTTGACATGCCTAGGGAGTTGGCCCAGAAGTGGGAACCCTAGAAGTCCCTGACGAGGGTAAGGTCCAATGTTATATGACACGTGTTAAAACCTTGAGGGGGGCTGTCTGCAGGATAAGACGTGAGCTGTTTCCCCAGAAGAGGACAATATCGAGGTTAGAGGCTGCCATTGTGCTACTATGCCAAGACGCATAAAGGTCCACTATTATCTTATGTTTCAGAGATAATGCGATTTGTGAGTGTAGATCTCACGTAGGGCGAGTGTAGATCTCCTCTAATTAGCACGTTATGAAATCTTACGCTAGAAGAAATTATCTTATTTTCCGGTTATGTAAGTAATTATTTGAGTTCTTACTTTTAACAATACGGGAATTTAGGAAAGAGTATGAATCCTTAAATGGGCCAAATTTGAATGCAAATTACTCATTTTAAGGCGAAATGATTTAACTGTGTTTTAAATATGTCAACAAGGATATCTTAATGGTGTAATTGTGTTTTAAACATGTCAACGAGGATTTCTTTTCCTTCTTAACCTTTGTTAAGTCATTTTACTTGGATATAAGTTTGAATGATGATCCTTAGTGAGGTGTGCATGCTAAGGTTGGCCATTAGTCTCATTGGATTCGATTATATTGGAGGATGAAGTTTTCTTTCGAAGTCTTACTTACCTAATATGATAATATTAGCATAAATGTGATGTACTTGTGACTTATTGATATTGCTTGCAATTGTTTTATTTTTACAGAGTTGAGGGACCCTCACTGAGCGTGTGGTAGCTCATCCCCTCTCTGTTTTCCCTTTTCTCTAGGTTGTTAAATGACAAATAAAAGCTAGTTCATGAGAGTCGAGCTGGAATCCTCCTTTCACTTAGGAAACAGGAACTATATGGATGTGCATGTAGATTCATGAATTAAATGTTATAATATGATGTATATCTGGATTCTAAATATATGTAAACAAATTACTTTAGCTCATGTCTTGCATATAAAACAGCATTCATTTTGTGTGGCCATGTGAGCCAACCCTCTGACTTGTTAGTTGTCTTTTTAGGTAGAGTTCTTTGTTTTTGGGATGTAAACCCCAGTGCTCCAAATGTGTAATCCATTGAGTTGTCTCTTTATTTCCTTATTTTATTGAACTTCATACTTGGTGCGCTCCAACCGTGTGGCCTGCCGAGTTTGGACTCCGGCGTGTCGCCATTGAGCTTATTTTGGTATTCTTTTATATTTCTATTCATTACAGAGGACTAATGTAAGGCTTTAAGCCTAGAAAATAGTCGGTTTTAAGGCGAAACTCTGTCCATTTTGCTCCAGAATTTAAGAAATCACTAACACTTCTAACCCTAGGGCTAGGGGTGTTACATATAGGTTTTGATGCTTGTTTTATTTTTCTTCATTCATTTCACCAATACTTCATCTTCATCTTCATGCCTATAGGGAGGCATTTTGTAAGTCGTGTCCTCCACCGTGTCATCTATTTCTTTTGAAATTTGTTGATGAATGTCGGTTATTGTTTTTTCTAAGCTTTCTTGAGCAGTGTTTTTTAGAACTTTTGGGGATGCTCTGTTTGCATTCTTTTTGCCTCCTATTTTGTCTTTCTTTTAACAATCTTCTCTTGTACCTCATTCTTCTTTGACTCCTTTTTGTTCTTTCCTACACCACCTTTTGTTTTTTCCTATTGTGGGAGTTTTTTGTTGAGGTGGTTCTGCTGTTTTCTGTAGTTCTTGGTCTCCCTTTCCTTGTTGAGTGGCTTGTGATTCTTCCACAGCATGTACAATTTGCTTTTTAGGCTCATCTATTGTTGGTGCTTACATCTATTAACATTCTAAACTAATTAGACTGTTACAAATATTTCTATTCTTTCTTGCTTCTTGTTTCACCGTTCTTTTCTTTACAGTAGTACTTGATAAGCTGGTTTTCCCTTTAGAGGTTTTGTTTTTTGGTGTGGACATCTTTTCTTGCTCTTTTTCAGTTGAAGATTTGGTTCCCATTACTAGTGTAGCAGGATTGTTCTCAAGCTGTGGAGACTGCTCTTCATTTAATGGAGTATAATGTGGAGCTAGCTTGTTTGCTTCTTCTATAGCTGTACATGTTACTTTATATAAGTGAACAAGATGTATAACTCAATAAATGTGTAGCATTTAATTTAATATGGAGCTCTCTATATACAGTTGCAATTTAGTACACTTTCAACTCACTAAAATAAACTGTCTACTCATTACAAATGCAATTTAGCTCACTAAACATAATTTTAGATATATAGTTTACTTGCTGAATAAAATATAAGATGAATTAACTGGATATATGAACTAGTATACCAAAACAGATCGGAATGCTTAAGTACACATGGTACAACATAACAATAAAGAAAATGAATTTTTATATTTCTCAGTGGACATGTGTCATAGCTCACCAAAGCATAGTGTATGGCTCACAAATTGGCAGTAGTTAACCTATTGTGGAGCTATTTAAAAATGTTTCCACTTTCACTATAAGTTCTGCTCACTACATATGTGATTCAGCTCCCTACATATAAAATTACATAATGTAGACATACCTTGTCCTGCACTAGCAGTAATATCCTCTTCCATTCCTTGATTTGTATCATTTGTCTTGTTTTGATCCTTTTCTATTTTTGTTTTCTTTAGGCTTCAATTAAAAAGAGAAATACAATTTTGGTGCAGTGAACTATATTGTGTGTGTTTTTATATATTTGAAGTGTGATTACCTGAAGTTCACTGGATAAGAAGAGATGTCTCTGATAATTGCCATAATTATATATTGAGTGCTTGTGCTTGAACCTTCTATCTTTGATCTATCAACACTATTACATGTAATGTTAACATTACAGTACATGTGATAGCACACTAGAATAAAAGGTATAGGTCGCTAAAGTCAATTAATGACTCACTAGAATATCGGCTATAGCTCACTATAGCATGTGGAATATAGGGTACAGCTCACTAGAATATAAGATACATCTCACTAGATATATGAAATAGTATACCTAAAGAGATTCGAATGCTTAAACTGCACACTAAAATAGAAGGTACAGATCACTAAATTCCAGTCATGGCTTACTAGAATATAAGTTATAGCTCACTATAGCATGTAGAATATAATGTACTGCTCACTGGAATATAAGGTATAGCTCACTAGATATATGAAATATTTTACCAAAAGATATTGGAATTCTTAACTGCGCGCTAGAATATAAGGTACTGCTCACTATATTCAAGTCATGGCTTGCTAGAATATAAGGTGCAACTCACTAGAGCATGTTCATTGAGGAAATTTGAACTGATGTTCAGTATTGTCATTGCGATAGCAGCAAGGCATTTTACTAATTTAACGCTCATTACACGTGTTTCATAGCTCACTAAAATAACATATATAGGTCACTAACATGCATATGCTATGCGTAATGACTCTTTCTGCATTTTTTTTGGTTTTCTTTAGAAATGTAGATAAAAATGCTTTGTATGATATTAAACAACAACAAATTATGTGTTTTATTGTGGATATGTTGACAGAAATAGAAATTTCTGATTTACTGCTCCTAAATATGTACTTTGGCTCACTAATATTAGGTTTAAGGTTTTCAAAATAACTTTTTTGAGGAGTTTTTGATTCATCACTTGCAGATCTCTTCTTTGGTACTTTTGGATGGTGAGTTGATAACATACGATTATCATAGCGCGATTTTCTTAAAGCCTAGAATCTCACTTCGTTCAAGTGAATTCATTGTATTTGTTCGAACATGCAAATTAATTGCATTTTGTTGGTAAAACTTACATCAAAATACTTCCTTCAAGCTTCTAGAAAGATTTTTTAAATATTTTTGGCTAGAATCCATGAACAATTGCTGCAGAATTTCACCAAATTGAGCACGAATGTGAGCAGTTTTGGAGAGATAATGAAGGGAAGTTCATGGGGTTGTAAATCGTTTGAATTGATGGCTTTTGAGCACTTTTTTGCTTTTTTCTAAAGTGATTTTTTGGTTTTCTTATGCGGCGCGTACCATGTGGCACAATAGTGGGGCCGGTTGTAAATTGGAAATGTACAATCGGGTGGACCATATAGTAACTAGTACATGACAAATGGGAATACATACTTTTAGGTGTATGATATACGTTACCTTTTGATCTCTTAGTCTTGCCTCATGTTTACTTTAAGTAGAGAATTCCCTAGTTGACCTATTGATGCACTTGCCTAACTAGTCTTATATCCTTGCGCTATAAGGATATTACTCAATTTTTATTTTTATTTTATAAGTATAATTAAGAAATATATTTATATCAATTTTGAAGTACATTAACATATAGTATGACAACATAAATATCATTTCCTTTCTTTTTCGATAAATAATTTTAAATTCCTTCTATTTTCATGTAATAATAATAATAACAACAATAATAATAATAATAATAATAACAACAACAACAACAATAATAATAATGATAATTAACTACTTACTATATATTGTTTTAAATTCTCTAACATGTGAGACATCCAAATTTTTTTAGGCAGTTTATTTTAGAAATTAAATGAATTATATTTTAATTTAACATAATTTCATGAAAACTTATATTACAGTTTACAAATTATAAGCTCCTGCATTGCACATATTCTTCCATAAGCATAGTTAACAAAAATTTTAAAACTAATTATATTGTAGTATATTATCTTTTTCATAAAGTCCTTTAATATTGTATATTCATATATTTTCATTTGTCTTTCACAAAGTTCATATTTGTATGTTGTAATTAGTATAAACTTTTATAAAAGTTTAAAAATTTTAGAAGCCACTGTACTTAATTACCGTTTAAAAAAAATATTAATCTACCTACTATTAAGCTCAATATTGAGAACTAACTTTCATATGTGATTGGTTAAAATTAGTTCATCTTCATTGGATTTTCTAGTTGAACTTCTATGAGATATTGAACACGAAATAAAATTACATAAATGATTTAATCAGATAGATACTATAAACATATGATTAACATTTTTGGAAAATACAAGTTAATTACTATATTGATAAAAAAAATTATAGATCTTACGTAAAAATTCAAACAACTTTTTGTTATCTCATAGTTTTTGTACTAATTTTGCGAATGAAATGTACTAATAAGAACTCAGGCAATATGATATCTTAAAAAGAGGCACCTAAATATGTAATATCTTATATAAAATTTATAATTAAAAAATTTATGAAGTATGTACTTGTAACACAAGTTTAAAATCCAGTTAAAAATAATGGAACAAACACTTATAAAAGAAGCATAAACTTGTCAGCTATATTTTGGATTTGTAGTCCATTTTAATTTTCCTTCTACTACTACAAAATAATCAAAGTATATAATATGAAGAGAAGAAACAAAGCGAGCAAATGAAAAGCCAAGTTGCGCGCAGTGTGACTTGTATGTATCGCTGTTTTTCTTTTCCTATAAGAGTGATGATGTATGTCTTCTCGTAGGGCACTTTTCAATATCTAGTGTAATATTAAATTAACATATTTTATGATTTAAAGTTATCAATTTTCAATGATTATTTTTAATTATGAATTGCTAAGTTTAAATATTTGTTGGCTATACCGATAAAATATTGAACTACACTCTACTCAAATTAATTCTATGCACAAGGACATCTGATTCGTGTATTTTAGAAATGTGATATATTATGGATAAAAAAAATAATTTTACACCATTTATGACTTGTAATATGCTTCCACGATTTGATTATGGCAAATTTCAATTTAAAAATATGATAATATGATTTTTAAGTTAAAATAAGATTCTTAGAAAATGTCCTATAACAAGACAATTATCATATTGCTTCCCAGAAAATCGAAATGTAAACGTCCCATTTCCTTGTATCCGTCGCGACAATTGGCTGACTTCCAACTCCTTTGACTATTTTATTCTGGTACTCTCGATTTCCTTTGAAAACGTTGCTTTTCAAATTTGACTAAAAACTTGATTATTCATTACGACAATGTCATAAAAGAATATACGCATTTTTTGTTTGAATTAGGGTTTCATCATCTTCCTTCTCATTTGTTGCTAACATTAGGGTTAACCAAGATTTATCCTTGCTTATCAACCAAGAGCTTGTAGAGATTTTATTTGATCTGGTTTAGGAAAGTCATGTTAAATTAATCTTGAGTTCATCTATAAATTATTTTGATTGATTTTGGTGAAATTTGGGAGATCAATTCAAGTTCTTCTCTCAGCAATCAAAATCCATATTTTCGTTAATCAATGGCCAGTTTTGGAAATACCAAGGTGCAAATCAGAGACATTGGATTTTGAGCAGAATGCATTGAAGATTTAGCAAGTATTGCTGCAACGGTCAAGAAGATTTTAAAACATATAAAAAGTGCAGCTGAAGCATATGGCAAGACAGAAGAAACAATTACATCGTGATAAAGTGCTCAAATGCAATCATCTTTAATTATCTTTTGTGTACTTATTATTTATTTGAACATTTGTGAGGGACGATTATAACTTGTTAGGGAAGTCACTTGATAGTTAGATATTGAGAGGTCAATATTTTATGAGTGTGCTAGCTGAGGTCCCTTAGTCGAGTATGTTTGGAATGCTAGACAATGTGTAAAGCTAATATCATTAGTATGTATTTCTTATGTGAACAAGAAGTGGAGGTAATTAAATCATAACAGAAGAAGTCCCTTAGGCGGTGACTACCTTGTTTGGGATGATGAACATTATAAACATATTTTGTGTTTTGTTCCATTTTAATTCTGCATTTTAGTTGTGTCTATATTTCTGATATTGGTGACAAACCTTCAAGGTTGTCTTCTTTGACATTGGTAGCTAGCATAGGTTCAAAGTACATTGAAATTTTTGTAAAGTCTTAAATTTTAAGATATACCATATTCAGTTCCTTTAGGGTGACCTAACATTGATTTTTAGGACCATCAATTGTAATAGCCAAAAATCAACCACCCAACCTTACAATATATAGATTTGAGAAAAAAAAATATATAGAAGAGCAAGAGAAGAAGAAGGAGCTATACAGTAAAATGATTTTTGTTTAATTTTCCAATTACTTTATATATTGACAAAAATAAAGTTATAGATCTCATGTAAAAATTCAACTTTTTGTTACCTCATATGTTTTTGTAGTAAGTTTTTGAATGAAATGTGCTAACGAGAATTCAAGCAATATGATATCTGAAAGAGAGGCACCTAAGTATGCAATATTTTATGAAATTTATAATTAAAAATTGTATGAAGTATTAATTTGTAACACAAGTTTAAAATCCAGCTAAAAACAATGGAACAAACACTTACGAAAGAAGCATAAACTTGTCACCTATATTTTGGGTTTGTTGTCCATTTTAATTTTCCTTCTGCTACTACAAAATAATCGAAGTACATGGTGGAGAAGGGGGGGGGGGGGGGGGGGGGAAGCGTGCAAATGAAAAGCAAAGTTGCGCGCACTGTGACTGGTACGTAGCGTCGTTTTTCGTTTCCTAGAAACTCGAAATGTAAACGTCCCATTTCCTTGTATCCCACGCGACAATTGGCTGACTTCCAACCCTTTTGACCATTCTATTCCGCTACTCTCGATTTCCTTTGAAAACTTTGATTTTCAAATTTGACTAAAAACTTAATTATCCAATAGGATAATGTTATAAGAGAAAATACGCATTTTTATTTTGAATTAGGGTTTCATCACCTTCCTTCTCATTTATTGCAAACATTGGGGGTAATGGAATCGTAATTTTGTATTCCTTGGAACGCTTTAATTTTGCAAACCCTCCCTTTGTAGGAAAAGGGAGGAGGGAGAATTTGGAGGGGGGTTTGATTTTATTGTTTTGTTGTTGGGGTGAAGCAAATGATCGATTGCCTTTGCTTCGGCTGGAGAAAAAGGAGGAAATATGAGAAACAAGATTTTCATGGCTTCAATGACAAATGCCAATCCCCTAAAACCCCTGGTATTAACCAACGTATGTTTTACCGTTAATGATATTCATCTTTTTCATACATATCTTTATTAATGGATTGTTTTACAACTCATATGTTCATTTTTTTTCTTTGTTGGGATTTTGCAGAAGCCAATGAATTAGAACCTAACATAGAATCCAATTTTAATCCCCCAATAGGCAAGGATGCTTCAATCAATGATCACGACAAAACTAGGGTATTCAATTATAGAGAGCTCGCTACGGCAACAAGAAACTTCCATCCAGACTCTTTTCTTGGTGAAGGTGGATTTGGATCAGTTTATAGGGGAAAACTTTTGGGTACTGATGAGGTATCCGTATTCTATTAGTTGAAACTCATTTGAAATTTCTAATATGTTTGTTTGAATAGTGAAGGCGTAAAGCTAAGTTAATTGTGTTGGATATGGTGACATGAATTGTAAACAGGTTGTTGCTGTTAAGAAACTTAATCCGACGGGTCTTCAAGGAGAGAAGGAATTTCTAGTGGAGGTCCTTATGCTTTCTCTCCTTTGTCACCCAAACCTTGTAAACATGATCGGATATTGTGCTGAAGGCACCCAACGACTTCTGGTCCTCGAGTATATGTCCTTAGGTTCCCTTGAAGATCATCTTCATGGTATGTACATTCATTAATCCCCAACTTTTATGCTGCAAACAATTAAGGTCAATAATATAGCCGAACTTAGTTTTGAGTGTTTCCAATGTAAGTTGTAAGGGTGTGTAGATGTAAATCACTTCACCCTTCAATTGAAAATGATTTTATGCTAGATAACATGCAAACAATTTTAAGGTCAATAATATAGCCGAACTTCACCCTTCAATTAGAAAGATTATTTTAAAGAGATCCAAACAAAAGTTATTATGCTTCAAAGCTTTTGAAAAGTAATGAACTCACAATTAGAACAGCACAGCTTGTTTGTACATGATACGTGCTAAAACTTTTTGTCAGTTCGAAAATGGATTTGTAACTTGTCGATAATATTCATCTTTGCAGATCTTCCACCAGGCAAGAAGCCACTAAATTGGAACACAAGAGTGAAAATTGCTGCTGGAGCAGCAAAAGGAATAGACTACCTACACAATGAAGCCAAACCGCCAGTGATATTCAGAGATTTAAAACCTTCTAATATCCTGCTTGATAATGATTTTCATCCAAAGCTGTCTGACTTTGGGCTCGCAAAATTTGGTCCAGTTGGTGACAACTCTCATGTCTCCACGAGGGTCATGGGCACCCGAGGTTACTGTGCTCCCGAGTATGCCTTAACTGGTAGATTGACAGCAAAAACTGATGCATACAGTTTTGGGGTGGTCTTACTGGAGCTTATTACTGGACATAAAGCAGTAGATCAGGATCCAAATACTGGAAAGACAGTTTGCCTTGTTGAATGGGTACATAACAACATATTCTTGCCTTCCTTTTTGCTCTTACTTCTTATGCCACATTTCAATCATATTCATGCCCCATTTATTTGGATTGAGATTTTCTACTATTACAAGGGAGACAATAACCTACAATTCATCCATCCATCAATTGAGAATATTTTTGGCAAATTTTTTTACTACTGGTGGCAAAGTTAATGCTTTAGCAATTTAAAATCTCAATGGTTAGATGGGTGGACTGCAAGACTGCGAAACCCCCCTCCCCTCCAACCTCCAACTACGTACAAAAGATCACCTTCATATGTCCTTCTGCCTTACGTACATTACTTTCAAAATTGTTGTGCTTCATGAGTTAAGAGGTTTGGCATTCATACCCCTTTTGACTATCTTAAATAAAACAATTCAACCTCCAAAGTACTTTCTCTATTTTATTACCGTCTTCATTTTTTACAAACAATTTTACACCTAAAATTCTACAAATATCCTTATCTTTGTAAATTTAAAAAATATAGATAACGGATAAATATGCCATCCACCTACAGCTCACTTACCACTTTTAAAAATTTGGTGTTTAAATTTATTTTAAGTAAATAAAGGCGAATGCGTGTAAAGTAGTTTGAGTCCTCAGGGTTAAATTAACTAATTCAAATCATGTGGCTATATTTCAGAATCTCCATGAAGTAATTACGAATATAGTCATGCGGTCAAATTTGTTGTTTAAGCTAGGGTAGATTAATCTAGAAGAGAAGCATAAGAAAGGACTTCAAGAATTGTGAATCATAACACTCAATTGTAGTCTTTTCCGGATAAAAACTTTGAGAAAATATGGCACTTGATAGGAAAACCTTTAAGTGAAAGCTCATAATTAATTGAGTTATAATGTTTCACTTATTAAGGAAATTAGGAAATATACTGTTCGTAACTTGTTCATTGAGTTATAATGTTTCACCTATTAGGGAAATTAGGAAATATACTTTTCATACCTTGTTCATAATTTTCATGTGTTTTATGCATGCAGGATGTGTCGATATTGCTACAAGCTTGTGTGCATATAATGGACATAACTTCATGTATCAAACATGTAATTTCCTGAGTGCCCAACAAATCAAGATGTTGTAGTCTTAGAATAGAACATTGGATCATTATTTCTTATCATCCCTAGTGATCGTAACTAAATAATGGAAAACAAGAAACATTAATTGATGACTAACCCCTTTTTTATTCATGATTTTCAGGCACGGCCATTATTAAAAGATCGAAAAGATCATGTACAATTAGTTGATCCTCGATTGAAAGGAAAATTTCCAAAATCAGCTCTTCATAAGGCTGTAGAGGTGGCAACAATGTGCCTAAGAGAAAACGCTCATGCCCGTCCCACTATGCACGAGGTGGCTCTTGCCATGGACTACTTGACATCCTTGAAGTACGAGCGACGTTCCTGTACACTACATTCGGAAAACCTTCTGAAGGAGAATAAACCCCAAGAAAACCTTCCAGTGGATGCTAAGGCTCGAGAAGCAGCAAAGATATCAAACCTTAACTTTGAACGAGAGCTCGCTATAGCTGAGGCCAAAATGTGGGGAGAGCAATGGAGAGAGAAGAGGCAGCAACAAAGGATAGATTGCAATCTTGACGGCATTGGTAGATAAAATTATGGTATCTCTTCTAAGATTTGGCACAATGTGTCAAACTGGATTCTTATTAGAGTTTTAAGATGCTAGCCCCAGTTCGGGCCTATTTTTGGCCTTCCTTTTCTTTCTGTTCTTTTTACTGTATTGGTTTTGAAGGAACCTTAGATGTAGGATAGGAGTAGCAAAAGAAATGCCCTCATTAGCTATTCTCTATGGGCATTTGAGTATTAAGTTAGCGAACCTGCCCTATTGTATATATTGAAACTAGATGATCGTTTTTAGCTTCTAAGACATGTTTAATGATAAAGATTTGAGCCAGGTAGCTCGCATGAGCATTTTAGTATTATAATATATATGACCACGGATCAAGCTAGGTAGTTGAAGGCTTTGGCTTGCAGTCACACGACGGAACATCAAGCATGGAATCTCCCATCACACTCAGTCCATCCTTATCAAGCGTTCACAAACTGTGTCATGTGAATTAGATTCTGATGGATGATCAATGCTTTTAGATCATCACTAATTGACATGGTCAATATTGATAATAACAAAATAATAACTTATTTGGGCTTAGTACTCAGAGATTTTTCTGTTTTTTTTGGGTTTGTGTGAAGCATCTCATGTATTTACTGAGGAAGAAGGACTGAGATAATTCAAGCCCTCGAAAGAGTTATGCATATGATGCGAGCTTGGTATTGATAATACAACATTGGGGTAATTAAAATCTAGAATGTACTTAGTATTTAATATACTTCTTAAATTGGTTTTGAAATTAGAGACGTTGTGGATAATGTTTAGATTTTGACCATGTTCGGCAAAATTAATTGTTTAGGTAACAGATAGCTGTTTAAGTAGCAGATAGCGTTTCTATTTTAACTGTTAGTGGATAGCTATTTAGATGAACTTTGACAAAAATTTATCGGTGGATTAGTTGTTGAGTTAGCTGATTAATGTAAATTAACGTAAAAGGATATAGATATAATTTTCAAATATAAAATTTTCCAAGGATATTTTTCAGCCAAAAAATATGAAACGTTATTTCTAAATTCCAAAAGCTTACACTGTTCGCTTTTCAGAAATGCTGTTTGAAACACTAATTGCTAATTGAAATACTCGTCAAAACACTAGGTAACCAAGTACTAAAAATTAATTGATTAACGTATTGAATTGGTCGCAATACTAAATGCTACTCAGAATGCTATTGCTGAACATGGCTTTTATTTATATGAAGGTAGTGTTTGCATTGGTTGAGGGTAAAATGATGTTTCCGAAAAATGGTTTTCCTATTTTCCATTATTTGGCACAATAAAGAATGGAAAACTATTTTTCAAGGAAAATGATTTTCCTCCCAATTGAGGAAAATGATTTCCTTCTTTAGAACATAGGAAGTTGATTTTCTCCCTTCAACTTTTTGACGATATGATCAACCAAAATTTTGGTGCAAAATTTGATTTCAAAGGTTTTGATTGAAGCTTGACTATCCTATTAGAAAGATTAAAATAAACTCAAATCTATATTTGAAGCTTAAATTACTTTCATTTGGTCAATATTTATCTCCGTCACGACAACTTAATTGACATTTTTTACCATTAAAACAATTCAGTTGACTTGTCATGGAACAATTTTAACGGTTTGGATTAGAACTTGAACATTAGATAGAAAAAAATTAAAATAAGCTCAAATTCAAACTTTGAGCTGCACATTATTTCATTTGGTCAACATTTTTTTGCACCACGACAATTCATTTGATATTTTCTACAACTTAAACAATGCAGTCAATATTTTTCACTCTTAGAACAATTTCAACACTTTGGATCGAATGATCATCTAGGTTCAAATCCAGAGTTTAAGCACGACATTCCTTCATTTGTTTAGCATTTTCTCCGCCACGACAATTCAATCGACCATTTTCTTTACTTAAACAATTCAGTTGATGTTTTTTGTCACGAAACTAATTTCAAGAGTTTAGATCGAAACTTGATTAACCAATACAAAATATTTACAAAAACTCAAATATGAATTTTAAGCTCAACATTCCTTCATTCGGTTAACATTTATCTCTGTTATAACCATTCAGTCGATATTTTTTGCCACTTAAACAATTCAGTTGACGTCTTCATTTTTCGGTGAAAAATGATTTATCTTGTACCAAATGACGAAAAATGTGACAGAAAATCAGTTTTCCTTGAAAATGATTTTCTGAGAAAATGATTTTCTTTCCAACCAAACAGTGCCAAAAGCTAAAATTGCATAGCCGTCCTCGCACGTGCTTGATGTTCGGAGTTATTTCTCTAATCTCTACTGCGTGATAGAGAATATTTATGTAACAAACAAAAAATGAAACAACTTAAATTGATTACTATGAGATTATAAGGTGACTTACCTAGCAAGGCTATCTGAATATATATATTTCAGCTCAAGTCTACTGTTGGGTTACTTTGATGGGCCACGAGAAGCTCTGTAGAAAGCCTACAAAGAAGCTTGCTGTAGAGTGGATCCTCTGCTCTATGCCTCTATCAGATTTTCCAACACTTAAGTTAGAGAAGAAATGCAAGGAAAATTACTGGAATAGCTCAG
Source organism: Carnegiea gigantea (assembly GCA_029747015.1). NCBI lineage: Eukaryota > Viridiplantae > Streptophyta > Magnoliopsida > Caryophyllales > Cactaceae > Carnegiea > Carnegiea gigantea. Next base: position 391,874 of record JAKOGI010000190.1, on the reverse strand, counting down.
AATAGTAATATAGTTAGCTACTTAATTGCTTACCTTCGTTGATGAGCTCACTTATATAAGGTTTTCCGTAGGCTCCTTAGTATAGATTTATTTCCTAATCAACTTCCCACCAAGATAATTGCCTCGAGTTAGAAGATCTTTTACGATTTATCCTTTTAATAAAAAAAAGATATTGCCTTTCGTTAGGCAATTGGGTCATGGCTCTTATTGGGCTTCATCTAGTGACTTGCTTTTCAAGTGGTGTGGTTGTCCAACTTCTCACCATTTCCCCATGTTGATAATCAAGGGTTTGTACGATTTTTAGAATGGGGTATATACGATAATACATTGTGCAGGCTAACTGTGAACTTCAATGTTCACGTACCATACTATTGGTCTATCTATTATTATATGTCAAGACCAAGTTGAAGGTTCTTTAACTCAGTCTTATGCAATAATTCATGTTGAATTCCAAGAGTTCACAACCACAAGAGGGGGTGAATTGTGGTGGACGATTTTCGCCAAATAACTGACAAACAGCTGTAGCACTTGATTGCAGAGACTATTTGTAAATCACAAACAACCTTAAGCCTTGTTTGCAGCGGTTGTTCCAAATTGGTTCAGTAGCGAAATTCAAAGTAATAAATGCGGAAATAAAGTACACACAATTTTTATATGGAAAACACCTCTAGCCCAACTGAGGTGTGAAAAACCACGACCTACCTCGTGTAGGATTTAACCACTTCACTACCGGCTGAACACGTTACAAAAGTAACACTCCTTGTTACAACTTATAACCCATGTAACCTTCTTCCCTAAGACAGGTTACACCACGTCCAATCACACTATATTGGACACGTCCAAAGTCCACTCGACTATGGACACACTCACTCACTTTCTGATATGAGAACAGGGGTACAAAACACCTTACTGGGGGTGCTTCTGACTTAAGCAAATATAAGGTACAATGAAGTCCTATTATGCCAATATATTGAAAGCTCAGTTAAGCATGAGCCTGTCACGGTTTTTCTCTTTGAAATGCAGCTTTTGGAAATCTCTTACTTCTTGTGTAAAAACCGGATATCTAAATGGGAGAGAAGATTTCATTATTTAAACACACAAACCCAACGGCTAATACTTTCAAAAAGGATAACAAAATCTTCTAACATTAGCAGTTTAGGGAGTTTCTTCAAATAAGATTCCCAACGGCTAGAGAAGATAAGATTTTACTAAAATAAGGGAATTTGATTTTTCAAGGGATAAAAACTAATTACCCACTAAATATAGCTGTGCAGATTTAGCCCAAAAAAAAGGATAAAGATTTCGGTTCCAAATTTGAAATCAATCACGGCCTAAAAATAAGGGATAAGAATTTTGAAAAGAGATCCTTAGCAAAAACGGTTTTGCAATCTTTTTCAAATCAAAAAATAATCCTTTTTAGAACTTAATTAGGTAGTCTAGGATTTCATAAAAAAATCCTTTAGAGCTGGCACCCAACCAAAGGAAATTTACTGGTAAAACAGTTAGTCGAGGCTGCTGCAGTTTCAGGAACACCTTAGGTACCCTATTTGCAGGGTTGTTTAGAAATTGGTGTTCCAAAGTAAATGTCAAAAATCGTTTTAAGAAGTGTTAAAGTGAGATTTTCAAGATTGGCATATTAACAAGAGTCTAAAAGATAAAAACTAAACCGAACCAAGACTTCTTATTGTAAGAATCAGTCATCTTGTCAAGAATAAATATGCTGCTCCAAACACCTTGGTCACCTTGATTCCTCGGGTGATCTTGTATAGCTGAATGTAAGAACTTGTTCCTTAAGACTTAGCCAACTGTTTGGCGAGATTTGTTGTTTGCTGATCTTGTATCACTAAAGCTTGGAACCTATTCCTAAGACTTGTTCTCAACATTTAGCATCCAGGCTAATACGAATATTACAAACAACAGTGTAGACCCTGTTTGGAGAGCTTGTTTGGAACAACATTACTTAGACAAATATGTTACACTTGGATTTGTTATCATCAAAACTAAATATAATTATGCAACAAATTCCCCCTTTTTGATGATGACAAACCAAGTGACCATATTGACAAAAATTAAAAAAAACTTTAAAATTTTAAAGAATGCTGATAGGGATCAATACTAGGTGCTAGGTCATAGAGCAAGTCATATGGAAGTCATATAGCAAGTCATATGGAAGTCATATGGTTAGACATCTTCCCCCTTTTGGCATCATTTAAAAGCATAAATAACGGGTAATCACATGGTGTTGGCAACAATAAGAGATTTCATTAACAGCCCAGAGATATACAATACCAAACAAAAACATAAAGGGAGAGGGAAGAAAATATGAGGAAACATCCGACAGAATTAGGGAGCAGTGGGTGATGGTGACTGTGGAGAAGGGATTTTGGGAGCAAGAGAAGAGAGAAGGGCCAGGAGGTCTTCATGGCGTTTGGCAGAGAGGGCCTTCTCTTCATCTAAGGCAGCTTTGACAGCAGAGAGCTCTTCCTTGAGCCGAGAATTATCTTGAAGAACATCCTCAAGTTTCCCTGAGGAACGGCCAGGAACAGGGCGAGGTGGTCTGGTGCCCTGTTTGGAGGCAGAGCCCTCGGCCAAAGCATAGCCACACCCCAAAAGGGTGTCAGTCCCTATCTCATCAATGATTTGGGCAGCCACCTTCTTTTTGAGCTCTATCCCAAAATGCTCAAAGACCTTCATTAGCAGAAAGCCATATCCAAGATCATGTGCCCGAGTAGTGTTTGCAATACGCGCAATATGACGAATCATAAGGGCAGGAAGGTTAATGGGTTCCTCCCTGTCCAATAGATCCACCAGGCACTGATCTAGGGCATCAGCCTGATTGCTACCCTGACCCCTTGGAATTATGTTCCTAATAACGAACATGAAGAGCAATTGATGCAGGGGGGTCATGTCACCCTTCTTCACAGAGGTGGGTGTTTGCAGACCCTGGTTTTGACTTAACCGCTGTGAAAGCTCGAGCAGCCTGGCTGTCCCTAAGACAGACTTATCCTCCCTCACATACACATCAAAACCATGTGAGGGGACACCCAAAATGTCACCCAGAGAGCGGGCATCAAATTGTACTTCTTTATCACCAATGGTGCTTGTCACCGCTCCTTCGGTGACAGCACAGTTGGCATAGAATTCAGCCAACTCTGGTCCAGAACACCCCAACTCGGTGTTTGCAAAGAGATCGAACCACTGCTGGGCTCTCAGTTTCTGCAGGAACACCTCTAACCCATGTTTCTGGAAAAAGGGAACTTTCACTCTCTTCCCCCTCACTATGTTGCGCTTGAGCAGATGCGCAACCTTGGTAGAAGAAGGGGAGGTAGTAGTCTTTTTCGCTCTTTTGAGGGGAGGAGCAGAAGAGGTAGTCTTAGGTGTAGCTGATTTGGAGAGAGAAGGGGTAAAGGTCTTTCTCTTGCGAGGGGCTGTTGGAGGAGAAGTCTTAATGGTAGGGAGAGTGGTTTTCTTAGGAGGAGCTTGTTCTTCGGAGGACTCGGAGAACACCGGGGTCCCCTGTTTAAAGGGGGTGTTCTCAGAATCAGAATCCGAGAATCCCGCAAAAGAAGAAGAGGAAGAAATTTCCTCAATGACTGGAGTGGAAGATTTTATGGTTCTAGGAGTGGAGTAGAAGGCAATTCTTGCAGTTTTGCGTGTGGGCTTAGCAGATTTTGGAGGAGAGGGGGCTGAGGCTTTTGAGGGTTGAGGCCTTGTTTGTGGCCTTGATCTAGGCGTTCTGCTACGCCTAGCCACCATCTTAACCTTTTTCTTTTCTCTCCGGTTTGGAAGACCGGAGTGGCTAACTCAGGCTCAGCAGGGGAAATGTTTCCACCATGGCTTCCCCCTATTTCCAAGGATCTCTCCTCAGAACTTTCCCTCAGATCATCCCTTAGATCCTCCTTACACACAAAATTGAGGGATTCAGACCCTGTTTCAGCAACTGTTTCCTTTTCATGGAACAGCCCAAAAGAACAGGGCTCAACAAACTCAGAGAAGTTGACAGGGGACTCAAAGACTTCATCTTTAGACCCAAGATTTTCACCAGATTTTCCAACTTGGGCAGAGTTCTTTTCAGAAGGGGGTAAACAGTTGATCCCTCAAATACCACCAATTCCCAACCAAAATTGTAGGGAATGTCTTTCAAACCCAAGCCTGCTGATTTTAGTCCGACACTCTTCAAAAGCCAGAAGGGTTTGAAGCTAATTGGGCGAGGAGGACTAGAGGGTTTACCTTCTAGAATCGCCATTAAAAACGGCGTGAAGACAACAAGGTCAGGACTTGTTCCTGAGGCTGATTCGAATGGCTTCCTTCCCCTGATTGAAGAAGCAGAACTTCCAGAGCCTTCGATTGAAGCCATTTGAGAAAGAATTTGAGAAGGGTTAGGGTTTGAGAGAAGGAGATTTGCCGGGTACTCGAGAGAAAAGAGAAAAGATATAAGAGAGAGGTAAAGATTGGCAAATTTAAAGGGTGAGAAGACGGCAAGATCTTTTAAAGATCTTCCCGTTACAACGGGTGTTTGCCATAAGTAGCCGCCACTCTATCCTCGGGAAGGCGTGTAATTTAAAACATTTAAACACTAGCTACACATATTTGACAATCAAGGAACATACCTGTTCTTGCTGCTTGTTCTTGAATACGAATCATCGGTAATAAGAGTAACATGCCCAATCATGTTGGCTTTTAACACGCATCCGCATTCTGCAATCTATATATATATTCAAATAGCACAAAGATTCGACTGCAAACATTGCTATGGACAAATTGCATCTGCAGCATATAAGAGTTGTGAACAGGGGGAGAGAACAGGCTTCTTAGGTTATTTTCACCAAACCTAGTTCAAGTCTATTTCTCTCAAATTGATCTCTACCTAGTGCCTTAGTGAATATATCAGCAATTTGATTTTCTGTGGTACAAAAATTCATTGAAATCAAACCCTTTTCAACATTATTTCTCAAGAAATGATGTCGAATGTCAATATGTTTTGTTCTTTTATGCTGACACGGATTTTTGGCAATGTTAATTGCACTAGTGTTATCACAAAAGATAGGAATGCATCCAGTGTCAACACAAAAGTCCTTGAGTTGTTGTCTTATCCACAGCAATTGAGCACAACGTGAAGCAGCTGCAACATATTCAGCTTCTGCTGTGGACATGGCAACTGAATGTTGTTTCTTGGTTGCCCAAGATACCAAACAAGGTCCAAGGAAATGAGCCATACCTGAGGTGCTTTTCCTATCAACCAAGAATCCTGCATAGTCAGCATCAACGTATCCAACAAGATCAAAATTGCAACCTCTAGGATACCATAGAGCTAAATCAGGTGTATGCTTTAAATATCTTAGTATCCGTTTAACAGCCTTAAGATGAGTCTCTTTAGGGCAAGACTGAAAACGGGCACATAAACCAATACTGAAAACAATGTCAGGTCTACTAGCGGTGAGGTATAAGAGTGACCCTATCATACCTCTATAGAGTTTCTCCTCAATTGAGGGGCTCCCATCATCCATTTCCAACTTGGTTGAAGGAGAAATGGGAGTATCTATGAACTTGGCCGACTCCATCCCAAAACGCTTAAGTAGTTCCTTGATATATTTTTGTTGATGGATTATGGTGCCGTTTGATGTTTGCTTGATTTGTAAGCCTAAGAAAAAGTTAAGCTCACCCATCATGCTCATTTCAAACTCACTCCTCATCATTTTTGAAAATTCATTACATAGATCATAATGAGTTGCACCAAATATAATATCATCGATATATACTTGGACAACCAACAAATGTTCCCCCTTAGATTTTAGAAACAAGGTATTTTCTACCTTGCCTCTTCTAAAATTATTTTCAAGTAAAAAGCTTGACAAGCGTTCATACCAAGCTCTAGGAGCTTGTTTTAGACCATAAAGAGCTTTGTCAAGTTGAAAAACATGATCAGGAAATTCATTGTTTTCGAAACCAGGGGGTTGTTTGACATACACCTCTTCCTTAAGGTATCCATTTAGAAATGCACTTTTCACGTCCATTTGATATAGCCTGATCTCTATATGGGCTGCAAAGGCTATTAGGATACGAATAGCCTTAATTGTAGCAACTGGTGCAAAGGTTTCTTCGTAATCAATCCCTTCTTCCTGATTGTACCCTTGAACCACCAGCCGTGCCTTGTTCCTGGTGACTGTTCCTGACTCATCAAGTTTGTTTCGGAACACCCACTTGGTTCCAATGATTGTTCTATCTGCAGGTCGAGGTACAAGGTGCCATACTTTGTTCCTTTCAAATTGAAGAAGTTCTTCTTGCATTGCTGTGACCCAATCTGAATCTGCAAGAGCTTCATTCACATTCTTTGGCTCAATGTTAGAGAGAAACGCATAGAATGCACAAAAATTCTTAAGCTTTGACCTAGTTTGCACTCCAGTATTAATATCAGACAAAATTTGTTCAATAGGGTGCGAACGTTGGTGCTTCCATGGTCGTGGAGTAAGTGGATCCACAGACACATGCTCTACTCTAACTGGAACACTTGGAGAATCAGGCTCACAATCAGTGTCCGAGCCTGTTCCTGAGGAACCTGACTGGTGTTGTCCCGAACAGGGTTCAGCGGTGTTTCCCCCTATTTGGTTCTCACCTTGCCTGTTGTTCTGAGGAACACCTTCAGGAGTTGTTTTCTCCATGGTGTTCTTACCTTGTCTATCTTGGAGCAACACTTCTTTTCGAACGAGACCTAATTCAAATTCTTCCTCCTGTGCATCATTCTCACTCAACGAGTTAGATTCATCAAAAAGCACATGTGCACTTTCCTCAACACATAAGGTTCTTTTGTTAAACACTTTGTATGCCTTACTGTGAGAGGAGTAACCAAGAAATATTGCCTCATCACTCCTAGGATCAAACTTTCCTAAGGCATCCTTCCCATTATTATGCACAAAACACCTACAACCAAATGTTCTCAGGTGCGTAATGTTGGGTTTTCTGCCCTTGAATAGTTCATAGGGAGTTTTGTTCAAAATAGGTCTGATCATGTATCTATTTATAATGTAACATGAGGTGTTCAATGCTTCTGCCCAGAAATTCCTAGGAAGACCACTAGCAATAAGCATTGTTCTAGTCATGTCTTCTAGGGTGCGATTTTTGCGCTCAACCACCCCATTTTGTTGGGGTGTTCTTGGAGCTGCGAAGTTATGATCAACAGCATGTTGATTACAATAGTTAATAAAACTTGCGTTTTCAAATTCAGTACCATGATCAGATCTCAAGCTAATTAAAGAGTGTCCTACTCACTTTTCAACCTTTTTGAGAAAGGCAGTAAATTCTCAAAGGTTTCATCCATGGATGCCAAAAACAAGGTCCAAGTAAATCGAGAGTAATCATCCACTACAACAAGCACATACCTCTTCCCACCTCTACTTGCTATCCTCATAGGACCACACAGATCAATGTGTAATAATTCTAGAGGTCGGGTAGTGCTTACACACTTTTTCGATTTAAAAGAGGATCTGACTTGTTTGCCTTTTGCACAAGCTTCACATACCTTGTCATTATTAAATTTGATGGAAGGTAGTCCAATAACTAGGTCTTTAGAAACAAGTTTGTTCAGAAGAGATAGACTTGTATGACCTAGTCTCTTATGCCAGAGCATTATATCATCATTCAAGGCACTCAAACAAGTCAGATTGTTTTGGGGAAGTGTGGAGATACATACTTTGTAAACATTTTTGTGTCGCTTCCCCCTTAATACGATATCTCCTGTGTTTGAGTTTACAACCAAGCAACGTGTTGGTGAGAACACTACTAGGTTGTTTTTATCACACAGTTGGGACACACTAAGTAAATTATGCTTCAAGCCATCAACTAAGTATACATTTTCAATCGAGTGGGAGTGGGACTCACCAACCCTACCTATACCGACAATTGTCCCAGACTTGCCGTTTCCAAATGCCACACTCCCACCATCCGAAGCTGTAAGTGAGAGAAAATTGGATTTTTCACCAGTCATATACCTCGAACACCCACTATCAACATACCACAGCTGCCTGTTTTCAAGTTGGGCTGTTTGCCAGGTTGTTCCTTAGCCTGTTTGCTGGGTTGTTCTCTCTCACTTCAGCCTGCAAAACAAATCAAGGGTTAGTTTTGGGAACCCAGATCCACTTGGGTCCCATTCTTTTAGACAGATAAATCTCATCTTTCCTAATCCAGATTTGTTTTACATAACCTTCATTTCTTTTAATGGCATACCTTCTTGAAGGACAAGTGTATCGATAATGACCCGTTTTACCACAATGAAAGCAAACAATATTTTCAGGTAATCCAACATACTTTCTATTGACTGGGTAAGAGGTCCTTTTAGGAGCAAAACCTAGTCCCTTTTTATTTTGACTGTGGTGAGCGTTTAGCCATTCAAGCGCTTTTGAGGACTTGTTCCATAGCCTGTTTGTGGCGAGATCAGATTCCAATTTTTTCATTTTCGCCAACAGGTTCTTGTTTTCAGCAAGTAAGGACTCAACCTTTTCTTTCAACTCTAGGGATTCCTTTTCTGCTTTGGCTAAAGTAACAGAGTGAGTCTCTTCTTTCAAGATCAAGGATTCCTTGAAGTTTTGGTGTAAAAAGGATATTTTCTTTTCAACCTCGAGTTTTTCACTCTTGAGGATCTCATTTTCTAGTTCTAGGTCTCGGATATCTCTTTTCAATTCTACACAAGTATCCATCAATGAATACAACAATTCTTCAAGAGTTGCCTTATTGAGACCACGTACCTTGTTCTTGAGATCGGTAAGGCTGTTTGTTGACTCATCATCTGAATCCGTGTCACTTTGTGCCATGAGAGCTACAGCACCTTCATCAGTTTTAGACTCTTCTTCATCTTCAGAGGAGTCACCCCAGGCAGCCAGCATTGCTTTCGAGAATCGTTTCCTAGAACTGTTTGCAGCTTGTTTTCTACCTTGTTTCCTGGGGTGTTCGTGCTCTTGCTCTTCTCGAAGTAAGGGACAGTTTTTCACTATGTGGTCTGTTTTGCCACATTTGAAACACCCGGTAAACTGTTCTCGGGGGGTGTTTCTGGTTTTGTTGAAATCCTTCCTTTTGTTGTTCTCTTTTACTTTCTTGAAGAACTTCTTGAATTTTCGAGTCATCATTGCGATCTCTTCTTCTTCAAGATCTGAATCATCATCTTCCAAGGCTTTTAAAGCAAGCCCTCAGTCTTTCTTAGCCTCCTCCTTCTGTTGAGAGTTTTTTCTCAGTTCATACGTTTGAAGATTTTCGATCAGCTCATCTAGGGTGATCTTGTTCATGTCTTTGGCCTCCTGAATGGCTGTCACCTTGGCTTCCCATGATCAAGGTAAAATCCTTAGGATTTTCCTTACCAACTCTTCAGTGGTAAAGGATTTTCCCAGAGATTTTAATTCGTTTGTTATGTGAGTGAAGCGAGTACACATGTCCATCACATTCTCACGATCACCCATGTCAAACAGCTCATATTGCCTCATGAGTAGCTCAATGCGTGATTGTTTAACTTGACTTGTTCCTTCATGAGCTACTTGCAAGGCATTCCATATTTCCTGAGCTGACTCACATTCTGAAATGCGAGTATATTCATCGGGTCCTAGGCCAAAATAGAGAAGTTTCTTGGCCTTGGCATTCTTTTCCATTTTCTTGTAATCCTCAGCATCATATTCAGTAGGATCTTTGGGAACCTTTTTTCCATCTTCAAGAACTTTCGTGGGAACAAGGGGCCCGTTCTTGATGAGCATCCATAACTCGTAATCTTCAGCTTGTATATAGTTCTCCATCCTGTTCTTCCACCAACTGTAGTGTTGGCTATTGAAATAAGGTGGTCAAGTGATGGATTGGCCCTCAAGTATGCCTTGTGGTGTACTCATTTTCAGAATCTCTCAAGGTGTTAACCTTTTAGAAGAGAACCTGCTCTGATACCACTTGTTGAATTCCAAGAGTACACAACCACAAGAGGGGGGTGAATTGTGGTGGCCGATTTTCGCCAAATAACTGACAAACAGCCGTAGCACTTGATTGCAGAGACTGTTCGTAAATCACAAACAACCTTAAGCCTTGTTTGCAGCGGTTGTTCCCAATTGGTTCAGTAGCGAAATTCAAAGTAATAAATGCGGAAATAAAGCACACACAATTTTTACGTGGAAAACACCTCTAGCCCAACTGAGGTGTGAAAAACCACGACCTACCTCGTGTAGGATTTAACCACTTCACTAACGGGCTGAACACGTTACAAAAGTAACACTCCTTGTTACAACTTGTAACCCACGTAACCTTCTTCCCTAAGACAGGTTACACCACCTCCGATCACACTACATTGGACACGTCCAAAGTCCACTCGACTATGGACACACTCACTCACTTTCTGATCTAAGAACAGGGGTACAAAACACCTTACTGGGGGTGCTTCTGACTTAAGCAGATGTAAGGTACAATGAAGTCCTATTATGCCAATATATTGAAAGCTCAGTTAAGCACGAGCCTGCCACGGTTTTTCTCTTTGAAATGAAGCTTTTGGAAATCTCTTACTTCTTGTATAAAAACCGGATATCTAAATGGGAGAGAAGATTTCATTATTTAAACACACAAACCCAACGGCTAATACTTTCAAAAAGGATAACAAAATCTTCTAATATTAGCAGCTTAGGGAGTTTCTTCAAATAAGATTCCCAACGGCTAGAAAAGATAAGATTTTACTAAAATAAGGGAATTTGATTTTTCAAGGGATAAAAACTAATTACCCACTAAATATAGCTGTGCAGATTTAGCCCAAAAAAAGGATAAAGATTTCGGTTCCAAATTTGAAATCAATCACGGCCTAAAAATAAGGGATAAGAATTTTGAAAAGAGATCCTTAGCAAAAACGGTTTTGCAATCTTTTTCAAATCAAAAAATAATCCTTTTTAGAACTTAATTAGTTAGCCAAGGATTTCATAAAAAGATCCTTTAGAGCTGGCACCCAACCAAAGAAAATTTACTGGTAAAATAGTCAGTCGAGGCTGCTGCAGTTTCAGGAACACCTTAGGCACCCTGTTTGCAGGGTTGTTTGGAAATTGTTGTTCCAAAGCAAATGTCAAAAATCGTTTTAAGAAGTGTTAAATTGAGACTTTCAAGATTGGCATATTAACAAGAGCCTAAAAGATAAAAACTAAACCAAACCAAGACTTCTTGTTGTAAGAATCAGTCATCTTGTCAAGAATAAATATACTGCTCCAAACACCTTGGTCACCTTGATTTCTCGGGTGATCTTGTATGGCTGAATGTAAGAACTTGTTCCTTAAAACTTAGCCAACTATTTGGCGAGATTTGTTGTTTGCTGATCTTATATCACTGAAACTTGGAACCTGTTCCTAAGACTTGTTCTCAACATTTAGCATCCAGGTTAATACGAATATTACAAACAACAGTGTAGGCCCTGTTTGGAGAGCTTGTTTGGAACAACATTACTTAGACAAATATGTTACACTTGGATTTGTTATCATCAAAACTAAATATAATTATGCAACAATTCATAATGTTATGCACTTGTGTATATTTAAACTGCAAGAACTACTAAGTGTATGCAATTGCATATGCTTGATATGCACTTGTGTCACGAGTCAAAACATCCTCAAACTCGGCCTTGGTATATAAACAACAAATAGCGCAACAATATAGTGTAACAATGTCCAAGTTTAGAGTTGACAGAATTATCGCCCAATACCTTCAAAGAAAGTAAAGTATCATCCAAAAATTATTATTGGGAAGTTTTCTAGTTTGATAATGGATTTTACTGGGGAGTCTACAAGCATGGATTATAATGCGTTCATTTTGGGTATAAAAAACCTTTTTATTGCTTGAACTTTAACTTTACTCAAAAATCTCTTTTCCGTGGTGATCAAACCATTTTCTCCACTTCTAAGCTTTCTAACTTCGCTCCTAGCTCTTTTCACTCAAATATCCAGTGATAATGAAACTAATTCCACCCAAGATCAAGGAAGTAAACAATGATCCTCTCCTTCTCCCTGCCATGCCCATGAGGCGATGGCTTACCAATGTTGTTGCTTGGCACAGAGAGGTTGGTTTACTTTTGCATTCTGGTTTGAAGCCTGGAACAAATATAGGCTCTTTAGGCTTGTGAAAGACAAAGATATTAGCACTTGAAGGCTAGCATGAAGGGCTATTTGACCTACTTCAGGGCTATCATATAAGGGATCTACCTCCTGTTTTGTTCAAATCTTTAACAATATTATAGGAAATCTCAGGGGGTGCTCTATAGTTGGCGATAAAGTACACTTCTTCTGATAAAGCATAACCATCAAAAGATTTCAAATCTTAGAAGGACCTATGTCGGATGTAGGATGTATTTTGGCTAGGGGAACCTACAATAAAGTGTCTCGACCCCTCCTTTATGAATGTCCTATTAAGGCTCAAGAGATAGGGAGGCGTAATATATGTATGACTTCCTTTATCTTCTTGATGCTTTTTGAGCTTTTTCTTGCGGATCTTCAAATGGAATTCTTGAAGAGAAGGCTCGTACCCTAAGGCATAGAGATCAGCAAAAGGATTCACCTTTCGAACAGGACTGGGCATTCCTGGTTTCATCCCTAATTAAGTTCCAAGCAGGTAGCACATGTTCATCATCATGGCATTAACCTTCTTGTTTGAGAAGGGGTTGATGTCAAATTGGACTTCATCTTTGGACTTGATGACAGCTCATTCCTCAGCTACGAAGCCTTTATTTTATATTTCATCATCATTATGTTCAACCTCCAAGACTGGAGCGTTCTTTTTAGTTATTGCAATCATTAATTAGATTAGCATTTATAGTCATTATGACCCTTTTCACTATCACTTTTAACTTTTTTGGGAAGGATTGAAAGTGCTTAGGTATCTATGACCTAAAAAGCCACTTGCATTTCTAGTCCTCTAAGAACTATGTTAAGGGTGATAGTTCCCAAGATTATTCTACAGGTGCTATCATAGGCTCATAGGCCTCCAGTTAAAAGGGTTAAATCCTCTCCAATTATGCCTGATTTCCTTATTGCTCTAGTGGGAATAGGTTGACAGATGACCATTATCAACTAAGGTGATTCGTACGAATTTGTTTTCGCAAGTATGGAAAGATATAGGGCATTATTATGTTTTATCCATTTAGGTGGAAGGTTTATGTCATCAAAAATTAGGGTCAAGAGGATATTTCGGTTGTGAAGAAACCAACCAATTCTTAAGGTATAGTTTACTTTGGGACTCCCATACCCATGAGGGCTTTCAGGAGTACCTCCACATAGTTGATCAACGAAGCTCGAAGCTTCTATATGTCTATAACGACCTCAGTCATCTTTACCATAGAGGGCACTAAATCCTCTTCTAGTTCCTGCATTAGCGAAACAAGTCAATTGTGTCGACATAATACTCAAAAGGTTGTGGTGAGACGTCCCCTAATTATGAGGCTCTTTAGGTTGTAAAGACCCTATGGGGTTTTGTGTTTGATGTGGTATAGAAGACACTACCTTCTTACTTGCTGCCTCTGGAGTTGGGGCAAAGGTGGAGTGAGAAGGTTATTAGCAAGGGAACAGAGAAATTGGGCGTTGGACAACCTTCTAATCTTGACCCCAAGTTTCACATCTAAGAGCTAATATCAAAAGTTCCTATAGTTTAGTGAGTTCTCATTGGAATAGGGGTTCTTATTTGACCCATACCCTACATATATATATATATATATATATATATATATATATATATATATATATATATATATATATATATATATTGTGAGACCCGCCTTCGTTATTTTTATGTTAAGTTGCTTGTCTTGCTTTTTACGTTATAAAATCGTATTTTTAGCAATCATATGAGTTAAATTATTATCGATGTGCGTTTGGGAGCTATAATTTTTATTAAAAAAGAAATTATTATTATTATTGATTTTAAAGTGAATTCTTGCTGTTTTGCCTTTAAATTATATCGATAGTTTAATTTATTCGTTATTCGATTTATTTAGTCGTTTCCTAAATATGATTAGGCTGTCAATCCTAGAAGTCGTTCGATGTTTAATAAATCGAACCCTTATATATATTTGGGAACGAATAGTCGATAGAAGGTCGTTTTAATGATCAGATTTAGAATAGGAGGTTGCGAGATTGGATTAACGATTTTAGTTGAAGGGGCAAGCGACCAAGAAACAAACCATATATATATATATATATACTATATATATATATATATATATATATATATATATATATATATATATATATACACACACACACATTTTTTTTAGGGGGGTCGAAGCCCCTTCTTCCTCTGAGCAGAGAATCGCGAGGGGGGGTCTCTCAAAAACCCCAGCCCCGACACTCCACACCTAGGAGAGAGAGGCTCTTTAGGGTTTGCTAAATGCATTAGAAATGTCAAGAGGTAAGCTATACATGTTTAGGTTCGATTCAGTTGGCTAATTTATGCCTGAGATTGTAATTCGAAGTGAATTATATGTGTTTAGCGTTAATTCGAATGCATGTAGTTAATTTATGCCTAAGTTCTTAATTCGAAACGAATTATATACGTTTAACGTCGATTCGAATCAATTTAGGTGAATTGTGCTTAAAATGTTAATTCGAAGTGCATTAGATATGTTTAGCTTTGACTCGAATCAATTTAGTTAATTTATGCTTGAGGTTTTAATTCGAAGTGAATTACATATGTTTAGCTTCCATTCGAATCAATTGATGTAAATTATACCTGAAATGTTAATTCGAAACGATTTATATATATTTAGCGTCAATTCGAACCAATGGACGTAAATTATGCCTGAAATATTAATTCGAAATGAATTATGTGTGCTTAACTTCGATTCAAATCAATTTTGTTAATTCAAGCTGAAAGTTTTAATTCGAAGTAAGGTAAGTATGTTTAGCATAGGTTCGAATTTATTTACTTAATGCATGCCTGAAGATGTCATTTGAAATGAATTATAAATGCTTAGAATTAACATATATATGATTAGTCGTGTCATAATTGCATATGAATCATAATCATATATGAACTTCGAAATGAGTGGTAACTATTTAGAATTAACATATAAATATGCTCAGTTATTTCATAATCATTGGTTAATTTCAAAGTGAATTGTAAGAGTTTAAAATCAACATATATGAAAGCTTAGTCGTTCCATGATCATTTATAAACTTCGAAGTGAATCGTTTTATCTTTAAATAGAGACCTGATTCATGCTAAGCTTGAAAGGTATGAATAGTTAAGCGTGAATGGCATGAATAGGCTTAAATGTAACTTCGAACCGATACTTGTCTATTTAGTTGAATTATGCTTATACAATAGCTTTAGGCATAGTATTTGAATGACGAACTGAGCATGTTTACGTCCCCTAACTGCCATACATGAATGTAATCATGTTTCATGCCTAGTTAGCTTAACTTGGCTTACTAAATTAAGGTCGTATGAGTGTCTATATGTATAAATGTGTGTACGATGTAACCGTTGGTCGCAGCGCACTGGTAATTGCTAATTGCTTACTCGGTAAGTTAAGCATGGGTAAGTTTATGTAAGTTTACATATTGCTTTTCAGTATATCATGATGATTATAATGCTAAATTGCGAAATGGAAACCAAGATGGCAGTTGGATGGTTTGAGGTAGAACTATGAGTGGTTCGAGGCCTTTGTGATACGGTGCTTGTGAGGAGGGAACTTGGGTTGTGAATTAACCACAATCGTGTGGATTGCGAGGCCATGTGTGGCTCATTGTGCCTAATTGATTATGAAGTGCGTAAATGTGATATATGTGGACCCCCTTCCCTTTCATATCCTCAAGTTACATTATGTGCATAAGGGTGAGATTTTCAAAGAAGGATTTCATATTTTGAAATAATAGTAGCCATAAATATTAGTGCATGATGACATATTTTAACTAAATGAATACAGTTTTGGGAGTGAACCTGCTTGAATGGGGGAATCCTAAAGAGTTTTACAAAGGCGTGAGTTGTACGATAAAGGATTTCGCTGTGAGAGGCAGCAAACTTATTAGTCGTTATGACCCGTTTAAATGGCTAAGATAAGTGCTCAGGGACAATAGATGGGAGTGAACCTACTCAAGTGGGGGAATCCCTAGCCTAGGAAGTAATCCCTAGAGACCCTAATGAGGGTTAAGGTCCAAAGTTAGTTGCCATCTCGGGAGTAAGAGCTTAGCGTGAGTTAATCTCACTGGGATTGAGTGTAGATCTCTCCCAACCAGCACTTTATAATGATCTTATGCTCAGAGTAGTTTCTTATTAATTAAGAAAAGTAGTTGGCGTTTCGCCTTTTTAAGTGTTTAAGAAAGAAAGTTTTTAAGGGTCATTATGAGATCAAGATAAAAGAGATTCTTTTAAAAGAACATGAGCCTCAAGAGGCTAAGAGAAGAGTTTTTATGAGCCCCAAGAGGCTAAATGAAGTGTTTTCGGTAAAAAAAAGAGAGCTTCTTGGGTATGACATGTGCATGTTCTAAGTATAAGTTATGAATGAGATGTTAAGTAAGATACGAATATGAAAAGTAAGTCTTATGAGCATATATTCCATGCATACCCTATGAATGAGAATTGATTGAGACTTGAAATGTGTGTATCTTATGCATATCATATGAATGAAATGTCAAGAAAAGTATGATTCTGAAAAGAAATAACCTTATGTGCACATCATATGAATAGGGTTTCATACATAGTTCGAATAAAACGCTAAGAAGTTATGTTTATGAAAAAGAAAGCACCTGTGCTTAACCTCGTCGCTTGCTTAAGTATTTGACTGCCTGATAATAAAGAAGTTTGGTCATTTAGAAACCTGGAAATGTGTTTGAATGCTTAAGTGAAGTTTATGGTTAGTAACATTTCCATAAGAATTTTATGAATGCTTAATATACTAGTAAAGTATGCAAACGTGATATGTGCCTAGTAAAGATATTATTACCTTTAATGGTTTTAGTTTTAAGGGGGTTGGGGAACACTCACTGAGCGTGTGGTTGCTCATCCCACTACTCTTTCCCCCTTTTTCCCAGGTATTCTTTATAACAGGAAAAAGATTGAATCAGCTATGACAAGATGGAGTCCGTTTATGCTTGCAAGGTGTCGTTTGTGCCCATCGAAGGGATCTTACGTGTTTAATGAAATCACGTTACGTATTCTTGGTTTGAAATGTTTGTAAACAGGGATTCTAAGTTCATGTAATGCATATTGTCTATGAGTCGCTCTGAACGATCTTATGAGCCAACCATCTAGTCAGTTAGATGTCTTTTGGTCAAAGTTAGTTATATTTTGGGATGTAAACCCCAATACTCCGGTTGTATGAACCGTTGAATTGTATCTTCCATTTCTCCTTTATTCTTGAATTAATCTGGTTGGTGTACTCCGAGCGGATGGCTCGTTGAGTTGTGAACTCCGACGTGTGGCCATTGAGTTGCTTTTAAATGTTTTACGCTTCCGTGTAGTTGCAGGGATCTGTTGTAAGGTAGAAAGTTTTCAGGGGAAACTCTGTCCGTTTCGTCCCAAATTTAGGTAGAAAGTTAAGAAAACGTAATGCTTTTGGCCCTAGGGGCTGGGGGCGTTACATTGATGGTATCAGAGTAAAGGTCCTGCGACCATAGGCTGCGACCTGAGTCTTGCATTTCATATAATCGCCTAGGAACACTCTGTGGTTATGTGACATATGTTTTGCTTATGTGCAAATGTGAACTTTGTATGATCGTTGCTGCACTTAAATAGTTATTTATGGTTCGAGAAGGTCGATTGAATAAAAGTGGCGAGTTGTGCGTTAGTATAAGAGCCAAATAGCTGTCCCCACACCTTTAGGTGGCGTTGTGAATACTTCATTGGTGTAATATGCTCCTAATGTGCTAATTGACTTCACTGATTGACTTTTAGGTGATCCGGTTGAGCCAATCGGATGTATGTGAGTCGTGTGATAGGAAGTGAGTCCAATTCACTTGTATCGTGTGAGCTAAGTGATGTTTTGAATGATAAATATTTTCTTCGTGCGCTCTGTTAAGGCAATCGATAGTTAAAGCACGTTAATTAGACTCAAGCGATTGAAAATTCTTTTCTAAGCTCGTCTTTGCCCCTGAAGTGCGATTTGCTCCTCAAACCCCATAATGGAGTGAGTAGACGTACTCAAAGCTTGGTAGAGAAGAAGTTCAAAACAGATCAGCTAATTTCACCTTTGAAATCCGAAGTTTCGAAATGTTAATATCTTTTCGTTGTCGAGTCAAGTTTACTTTACACTCTTTAGCTATGATGAACGAGCGTAGGTTTCCAAATACATGCCATTGTACTATACGTGTCGAGATCGCTTGCTATAATTGGTAATCCTACTAAATGATATCTTCCCTCTTTTCTTTTGAATGCCTAATTCCTTGAGTATATTAGAGGCTACCTTTGTATGTTTGCTTGAAAGACTATGTGCTAGTGGTAGGAGCTCGTTGAACATTATATAAGTGTACCTATCATTCTCCTTCTTTGCCATTATTGCCTAAACCATGCATTACCTGTTCTTTTTATTATATGGATTGTTATTCGTGAAAGGGGTGGCAATGTTTGGCCCGAACGAACCCTGATATACCTAGAAAGCATAAGGGAGAAAGAACCTGGCAGATGTTCGTACCAAAAATAAGTTATTTTTAGGGTACTTTTACACCTATTTTATGCTCGTTTTAATCGTATTTTTAAGGTTTTTAATTGATTTTATTTTGTTTCGTAAGTTTTGAATAATTTCGAAAAAAATGCAAGAAGATGCGCGAAAAATATGCTGAAAATGTTGGGAATTGAACCTGGCAAAATTGAGTTGAACCGGCCCAACATTGAGGATAAACCGTTTCATTTCGAAAACCGGCTCAGGCAACTCAACCGCTTCAGCGTTTATTAATCCCCCTCCCCTTCGCTTTCTCTCTCCTCTCCCATGAAACCCCGAAATCCTAGACCGCTTCCCTCACCATCTTCATTCTCTCGATCCCTCACATCTCTCTCTATACCATCTCTTTCTCTCTCTTCGAACTACCAGGACAGCACGACAGCTCCTACAAACCGCCAGCACATCATCATCAGCACCATCCACGATATCCCCATCGAACGGCTGAAACGAAGCTGAGTTCGGGTATAAAGGGAGCTCGCTGACGCCATTGAAGGAGGTAGCTAGGTAATTTTAGGGTTTTAGGTTAGATTAAGTTTAGTTTTAGGGTTAATTTCATTTTTCATTTCAAGTTATACGAAATTTAGGATTTAGTTCAAGTTAGGGTTTCGAATTTTCAGTTGTTTTCAGTATTTAAACTCATGTAGTTAGGCTTGAATTGCGAATTTCGAATGGGTATTCAAGTATTTCAGTTGTAATTCCAAAAATCTTTGGGTTTATTTGAGCGATTTCATTCGATTCCCCCCCTTCCGTTGTTCGATTCTGTTTCAGTGGTAATGGCGATGTTGCCATTGATGAAACGACTGAGCTGCAAAGCGAGGGGGCCTAAAGTTGTTTAGTTAGTTTTGTTTTCTTTTCCCTGGTTCGAGCTCTGCTAGAGGCAAGGAGAGAGTGCTTGAAGCTTGGGCATGGTTTCGGTTTGCATTCGGCTCCTTCAACTCTCTGATTTCACTAGTTGCTAATTTGCTTCCCTTGCTACTCAACTTCTTGATCTGTTTGGCCTGAAGTTATTTTAGTTTCAAGATTTTTAGGTTTAACTGTAGCATGTTTCTTAGTTCTTCATTCAAGCATTCATAGTGGGGTTTGATTGATCAGTGTGATAGATTTCGAAGCTGGGTTGTTGCGTAAAATCGAATCTGAATTGCTATTGAACTACTATCTTGAAGTTTGATGGATGTTGAGTCTGCCATGTTTGGGTTGTAGCTATGGCTTGCATTACCCTGTTCGCATTACCCTGTTTGTTGCTGTTGGTTGATTGCTCCTGGTTAACTCATTTTGCTTGCTACTGGTTCTAGTTTTGATGTTTGATTTGTGCTTGAATATTAGATAAGTGTTGAAGGTTGATTTTTGGCCATTTAGGTTACTCACACTCATTAAAATAGTTAACAGAATGAATAATGATTGGTTAAATGAAAGTATTAGTTCATTGTAGGTTAAGTAGATTTAGATTTATTAGTTTGTTAATCCTAGCTTTGTGACCTTAATCTTCATCCTCGTCCCTGTGGAGATGACCCTCAAGTACTACAGCGAGAGCTGTACGCTTGCAGCACTTTTATTTAAACTCTCAATTTTTTTCCCAACAAGTTTTTGACGCCATTGCCGGGGATGACGGCAAGAGATTAGGTCATCTTTTTGTTTTCGTCTATTCCTCTTTTCGTACTGTGTTTTGGTGATTTCATTAGTAGTTACTTAGTTGTTGTGATTCGTTTTAGTTGATTTCTTTGTTTTGGTATCAATCGTCACTTATTTTAATCGTTTCTTCAAAAAAATTCAAAAAATCCAAAAAATTTTGAGAAGCCAAAAAAAAACCCAAAAAAATTAAAAAATGGAAAACCCCTACAAATTGAAAAACTTTAAAAACTTGAAAAATTTCAAAATGCCAATTTTTCATTTCCCGCAATATGAGTACGAACCTGTTTGGAATTATTTTTCAAGCCTTAATGATTATCGTGCTCAACTGAATCATAATTTTCAAAAATGGGAAATTTGTGAAGTCATTATTGAGGGTCTAAATATTGAGTCAAGGAGTTATATTGAATCACTTTGTCCTGGAAGTTTAATAGAATTATTATCTAAAACTCGAAATGAAGTTTGGTATTTCTTTGAAAAATTAGCTTGGGAAACCTATGCATTTGAACAAGCTAATGAGACTTTTATATACCCGACTCATGGAGAGTATGATTTTCGTGCTAATTCTTACCCTTCAAATCACTTTATGAATTCCTATGACTCATATAACTCTTATATGCCTCCTGTGTTGTGCGACTATTATGAATCTCCTGATTATGATATTTATACTTGTCCTTGTCGTGATTATATTGATACTACATGTGCAAGTTTTGAAAAGAAGATTAATGAATTGACTGATCAAGTGATAGAGACTATGAAGGTGAGAATTGCTGAATATTCTCAATGTTTTGGCCAAAATAGGGAGACTTCTAGTGAGATTGATTCTAGTTCAGGATCTTCTAAACTTGACATTAGTCTCCATGATGATTTTGAACCTTCTTATTCTGCTAGGCCTGATTTGAATGAAAATATGCCTTTGCCTAATCTAGAATAAGAAAGTGACCTCCCCAAATCTCGATCAACAGACCTTGCACCCTGCACTAGCTCACTGAAAGATGTCACTGAAGATATCTTAGTTTATGTCGACCTACCTACCACTCTAAATGACTATCGTGA
The DNA here is from genome assembly GCA_029747015.1 of Carnegiea gigantea. Lineage (NCBI taxonomy): Eukaryota > Viridiplantae > Streptophyta > Magnoliopsida > Caryophyllales > Cactaceae > Carnegiea > Carnegiea gigantea. The sequence continues at coordinate 370,558 of JAKOGI010000190.1, read as the reverse complement.
ACTGGAAGTGGGTAAACAATCTGATTTGGTTAGCATGCTAGACACAAGCATCGCACCTGCAGTTAAGCTTCATGATTTAGATGATATGAAAGATATTTCACAGGAGTTACATGATGAGACACCTGAACTCACTATGTTGGACTTTGATGATGATATTCTTCATACAGAATATAAATCTTTTTCATATGGGCTTGGTGTTACTGAAGGTTTTGATTTGGGTTTTCATGTTGAATTTGAATCATTCTCTTTTGATCCCATCTTTCTTGACCTTCTATTTAAATTAAATGATAGTATTCTGCCTGTAGAATACGAATCTTTTTCTTATGAGTTCGAGACCCATGGAAGTTCTAATGATGGTTTTGGTGCTGATTATGAGCCCTTCTTTTTTAACTCCATCCAAACTGACTTCCTTTTTGATTATTACAAGTCTGATTTTGTTGAGTCTGAGATCATTACTACTAACACTTTTACTTTAGACCAAACTTATATGCATATTGGACTTAACAGACTTATGAAATTCGCACCCACTATTTTGCCTAGATTGCTCGTTTATGCTGATATCGTTTCTAGGCCAATGATCTCACTACTGGCTCATTCTGAGTATGTTCATTTCTTTTCTGATTGGGCCCAACCGTTTGATAAGTTGAAAGGGGCCCTTACCTATGCTTTATTGGCTATGTGGATGTACTCTATCTGGTTCCAACTCACTCCTTTTCATTGTTGCTATATTATTGAGAGTTGGGCTTCTTTGTTTGATAAGCTGTTACGTGCTCTAACGAGTTTTGATAGCACTTTTCAGCTTAATATAGAATGGCTGATGCTCCATAAGCCTCATAGTTTGGGTACAATCTGTATCCAACATGATATGATCGTTCCACTTTCCTCTCTTCTCCTCTTCTTCTCTTTTGTGATTTTGTTTTTCTTAGCTTTTGTAAATATGTGTGTGTGTGGTTTTGCTTTATTTTTGGTTTTGTTTTTGATTTTTGTGGTGTCCTAGTTTGTATATATTTGTAGTTTAATGTGGTTTTACGGTTGTATAGCTGTTGTGCTTGCTTTTTAGCGCCTTAGTTCCCACAATGAGGACATTGTGAAGTTTTGGTGTGGGGGTGAGGTGCCCATTTTTGAAAAATTTTTTCGTTTTTGGGAATGTTTGTACCTTTTCTGATTAGCTTGGATCCCCTGTACTTTGTTTGTTAACTTGTATATAAGTAGGATGTGCATGATAAGTCTCCAACTTCAAATGTGATATTCTAAGTCCTAATTCTAACCCCAGTAGTTCATTATAGGTTGTGAAATCCAGTCCTTACTTACTTCTTCATCATTATCTTTAGGTCTTAGGTTTTCCAAGAATGATTCTCCCACTAGCTTGTGACATAATTGCTTTGAAAAATGGTTGAGAAAAAAAATTATATTATGAATAAGTATGAAATAAAGAAAAAAAAAGAGACGAAAATAAAGTTTGGAATGACAAGTATCCCTTTGAGGCATGCGCTACTAGGCGTTACCCTTTGAGGCACGTGCTACTGGGTGTTACCCTTTGAGGCAATATTGCTATTGGGAAAGTTTGCTTCTAAAACTAGTATGATAATAATATAGTTATGTCAGCCAAGTGGGATTGAATCTAATTCTAGTAAATCTAAGCCCTGGGATGATGATACACTTGCACACGAGCACCGGGATGGATTCAACATCTTGATGTTCAGTGGGGTGAAAAATTAGCGCTCTGATATCATTTAGGAGGTAGAGGGCTTTGAAGTACATTTTATGTATATGCAGGTCAATAATTAAGTACATGGGTGATTTAGCTGATTAGAGATGTGTGCATATTTTTCCCAGATTTTAATTTGTACATATCAGTTTTGCAAAAAAAGCCAAAAAGATTCTTCTTTATTTTTGGAATAATTTTTGTGGGTATTTCATCTAAAAATCCTCATGAGACCTCACTCGTCCACTTGGGAGATCGAAGGGTTTTAAGGGCTTGTTGCATATGCTAAATGCAATCGTGATTCCTACGACAGTGGGTTAGGATTTCTTTCCCTTATTTTTCATTTTCTTTTTAGATAGCTTAGTTTGTTTTACTCGAGGACGAGCAAAATCTTGGTATGGGGGTATTTGTTCGTACCAAAAATAAGTTATTTTTAGGGTACTTTTACACCTGTTTTATACTCGTTTTAATCGTATTTTTAAGGTTTTTAATTGATTTATTTTGTTTTATAGGTTTTGAATAATTTCGAAAAAATGCAAGGAAATGCGTGAAAAATATGCTGAAAATGTCGAGAATTGAAGAACCCGGCTAAATTGAGTTGAACCGGCCCAACATTGAGGATGAACTGGTTCATTTCGAAAACCGGCTCAGGCAACTCAACCACTTCAGCATTCATTAATCCCCCTCCCCTTCGCTTTCTCTCTCCTCTCCCACGAAACCCCGAAATCTTAGACGGAAGACCCCATCCTCTTCCCTCACATCTCTCTCTATGCCATCTCTTTCTCTCTCTTCGAACTGCCAGGACAGCACAGTAGCTCCGACAAATTGCCAGCACATCATCATCAGCACCATCCACGATATCCCCAATCGAACGGCTGAAACGAAGCCTTGTTCGGGTATAAAGGGAGCTCGTAGACGCCATTGAAGGAGGTAGCTAGGTAATTTTAGGGTTTTAGGTTAGATTAAGTTTAGTTTTAGGGTTAATTTCATTTTTTGTTTCAAGTTATACAAAATTTAGGATTTAGTTCAAGTTAGGGTTTCGAATTTTCAGTTGTTTTTAGTATTTAAACTCATGTAGTTAGGCTTGAATTGCGAATTTCGAATGGGTATTCAAGTATTTCAGTTGTAATTGCAAAAATCTTTGGGTTTATTTGAGTGATTTCATTCGATTCCCCCCTTCCCCTGTTCGATTCTGTTTCGGTGATAATGGCGATGCTGCCATTGATGAAACGGCTGAGCTATAAAGCGAGGAGGCCTAAAGTTGTTTAGTTAGTTTTGTTTTCTTTTCCCTGGTTCGAGCTCGGCTAGAGGCAAGGAGAGGGTGCTTGAAGCTTGGGCACGGTTTCGGTTTGCATTCGGCTCCTTCAACTCTCTGATTTCACTAGTTGCGAATTTGCTTCCCTTACTACTCAAATTCTTGATCTGTTAGGCCTGAAGTTATTTTAGTTTCAAGATTTTTAGGTTTAACTGTAGCATGTTTCTTAGTTCTTCATTCAAGCATTCGTAATGGGGTTTGATTGATCAGTGTGATAGATTTCGGAGCTAGGTTGTTGCATAAAATCGAATCTGAATTGCTATTGAACTGCTATCTTGAAGTTTGATGGATGTTGAGTCTGCCATGTTTGGGTTGTAGCTATGGCTTGCATTACCCTGTTCGCATTACCCTGTTTGTTGTTGTTGGTTGATTGCTCCTGGTTAACTCATTTTGCTTGCTACTGGTTCTAGTTTTGATGTTTGATTTGTGCTTGAATATTGGATAAGTGTTGAAGGTTGATTTTTGGCCATTTAGGTTACTCACACTCATTAAAATAGTTAACAGAATGAATAATGATTGGTTAAATGAAAGTATTAGTTCATTGTAGGTTAATAGATTTAGATTTATTAGTTTGTTAATCCTAGCTTTGTGACCTTAATCTTAGTCCTCGTCCCTGTGGAGACGACCCTCAAGTACTACAGCGAGAGCTGTACACTTGCGGCACTTTTATTTAAACTCTCAATTTTTTTCCCAACAGCAGACTTTGGAATTGTACATAGTAAATGATCCCTACTAAGGTGAGTGACCTACGGTGAGACTCCTATGATCACCTGTGGAATGGGTGTACCTCATAAGACCTCAACGCGTACCTATACGACCAGTAATGTCAACCATACTCAAACAACCCTAGCAGTTGGACCCCAAATCCTTCCTAAATTGAACAATGTTTAGGACAAGCCATTGACCACAAGTTGCAAAGGAGGATTGCACGTGTATGTACAATTCTAGGTGTTCTCTCTATGTGACGACCCCATGCGTCTGCATGTCTTAAGGATTTCTTATGATGCCAAGGGGATGTTGTGTGATGTCTCTGTTGCCTTGCTATGAAATGAAAACCCCCGGGTTAAGTAACTAGTTTTAAAGTGCTTCAGTTGTGTATGCTAGTGAAAGAGCTTGACTTGAGTCGGATTGGTATGTGACTTGAATATTAAGATTATCCAAGTTTGACAATTCATGACAGGGCATAACCTCTGACTTATTGCTTACATTCCGTGAATTCTATAATTCCACGTAATAGCTGAATAACTGCATACACACATATTAAAGCATGATGAGACAACCTTAGAAACTTGCATTCACACATTCTTGCCTTTGTATGTTTGATCGGAGTAGCACAGCGGAAGCACGTAGGCCTATAAGTCATAGACCCAGGACTCATCTAGGAGCATAACGATTCATTTGTATGAATTTATGACTTCAGAGACGATCAGCCCCAAGTAAGAACCCTAGGGAAAGACTCTCCACCATCGAAATCATCGACTTACATTCCTACCTCAGCATTTCCTTCTCCAGGTTGATCTTATCAATATGATTATGCTAGTTCATATTAGTCGTGATTTCGAATTTTCAGTGCTCTGTTGTAAACCCTACGTGATGTCAATGTGAATTCGATCTTTTATTGCTAATATGGCGCAATTAGTATCTCTGCTACCTTAGTGTAACGTGGTAACCTTCTAGTAAATGATTTAACCTTAGATTGGCCTAATGTCTACATGTTTTAGAACAAACCTGATTCATACAACTTTAGCATGCCCTGTCTAAGTTGCCATGAATGAAATGTTTTAAGGTTACTCGTGATTGATGTAAAAACATAGAAATGCTGGTCAGATATGCTTTCGTTTATAAAATTTCTTGCTAAATGTATATTAGCCGGCTGCATGTTACTGCCAATTCCTAAGCTTGAGAATGCTGAAATGCTGATACTATGCAATACTATGTCATGTTATTATACGTAAATGATGCTATGTGACGCTGTTATGCTTAAATGATGCTATGTGGTGCGGTGTAACATTTTTGTTATTCTAAATGTGTTATAGGAGTCTCCATGTTAATCATTGTGGTCCCAAAAGTGACTTGACTTCATGTTTTAGAATGAAACCGCTGGTGTATGACCTTAAAATGTCATTGTCTCTATTGTTATGCCTTTCGATGCCCACTTACAAATGTATATGCATAAAATTAGTGCCTGTCGTGCGAACTGAGTCTAGATTTTCGAAAACCTTTGTTCATTTTTCAAAACAAACTCAATATGGACTTCCATGCCAACTCAATTGCCCCTCTTCAATGCGATTTGCCCTCAGCTCCTAAATAGAGTGAGTAGACGCTTGAAGAGGATTAGCGAGGAGGAGACTGAGTGCCATAAGCCATTTTCTTTTAATTTAAAAGAAGTAGTGTCTGCAAAATGAAACCTTTTGAAAGCATATTGCGTAGATCCTAGTTGTGTGCGTGCATTCTAGGAAGGACCGAATTTAGATTTAGAATTTCAAGGACGAAATTCTTTTAAGGGGGGGAAGAGTGTGAGACCCACCTTCGTTATTTTTATGTTAAGTTGCTTGTCTTGCTTTTTACGTTATAAAATCGTATTTTTAACTACCATATGAGTTAAATTATTATCGATGTGCTTTAGGGAGCTATAATTTTTATTAAAAAAGGAATTATTATTATTATTATTGATTTTAAAGTGAATTCGTGCTGTTTTGCCTTTAAATTATATCGATAATTTAATTTAGTCGTTATTCGATTTATTTAGTCGTTTTCTGAATACGATTAGGCTGTCAACCCTAGAAGTCGCTCGATGTTTAATAAATCGAACCCTTATATATATTTGGGAACGAATAGTCGATAGAAGGTCGTTTTAACGATCGGGTTTAGAATAGGAGGTTGCGAGATTGGATTAGCGATTTTAGTTGAATGGGCAAGCGAACAAGAAACAAACCAAAAAAAAAAAGAATATATATATATATATATATTTTTTTTTTAGGGGGGCCGAAGCCCCTTCTTCCTCTGAGCAGAGAATCGCGAGGGGGGGTCTCTTAAAAACACCAGCCCCGGCACTCCACACCCGGGAGAGAGAGGAAGAGAGAGCGGGGGGCCGACGGACGGCGGTGGCGGCGCACCGGCGAGTTGAGCGACGGCTGACCCACGCCCCATCGCAAGGGGGGAGAGAGAGAGAGAGAGGAGTCGAGCGAGAGAGGGAAGGAAGGGGGGAACGCGACGGGACTTCAGTCATCGACGGATGGCGCATCCAAGGTCGGTGAACCGGCGGCCGTTGTGCTCTGTTCCGGCAGCCACCCGAAGCACCAACGATGAAGGGTTAAAATCAGGTCTGGGTTGGGTTGCTTCGAGTCTGAGAGCAGCTGCAAATAGGGATGAAATTCGGGTCCTTAAGCATCCAAATTCAGCCCCAAAACCCCAAAATCGGGTCCTTTAGCTTGGAGTCCAGGTGGGTGTTCCTCACCTCCTAAATTAGTATTAATTTCGCAAACGTTTTAGCGGAATCGATGTTGCATGTGATATTAGGGTTCGCTAAATGCGTTAGAAATGTCAAGAGGTGAGCTATACATGTTTAGGTTCAATTCAGTTGGTTAATTTATGCCTGAGATTGTAATTCGAAGTGAATTATAGGTGAGCTATACATGTTTGGGTTCCATTCGAGTCAATTGACGTAAATTATACCTGAAATGTTAATTCGAAACGATTTATATATGTTTAGCGTCAATTCGAACCAATGGACGTAAACTATGCCTGAAATATTAATTCGAAATGAATTATGTATGCTTAGCTTCGATTCAAATCAATTTTGTTAATTCAAGCTGAAAGTTTAATTCAAAGTAAGGTAAGTATGTTTAGCTTAGGTTCGAATTTATTTACTTAATGCATGCCTGAAGATGTCATTCAAAATGAATTATAAATGCTTAGAATTAACGTATATATAATTAGTCGCGTTATAATCGCATATGAATCATAATCATATATGAACTTCGAAATGAGTGGTAACTATGTAGAATTAACGTATAAATATGCTCAGTTATTTCATAATCGTTGGTTAATTTCAAAGTGAATTGTAAGAGTTTAAAATCAATGTATATGAAAGCTTAGTCATTCCATGATCGTTTATAAACTTCGAAGTGAATCGTTTTATGTTTAAATAGAGACCTGATTCATGTTAAGCTTGAAAGGCATGAATAGTTAAGCTTGAATGGCATGAATAGGCTTAAATGTAACTTCGAACCGATACTTGTCTATTTATTTGAATTATGCATATACAATAGCTTTAGGCATAGTATTTGAATGACGAACTGAGCATGTTTACGTCCCCTAACTGCCATACATGAATGTAATCATGTTTCATGCCTAGTTAGATTAACTTGGCTTGCTAAATTAAGGTCGTATGAGTGTCTATATGTATAAATGTGTGTACGATGTAACCGTTGGTTGCAGCGCACTAGTAATTGCTAATTGCTTACTCGGTAAGTTAAGCATCGGTAAGTTCATGTAAGTTTACATATTGCTTTTCAGTATATCATGATGATTATAATGCTAAATTGTGAAATAGAAACCGAGATGGTAGTTGGATGGTTTGAGGTAGAACTATGAGTGGTTCGAGGTCTTTGTGCTACGGTGCTTGTGAGGAGGGAGCCTGGGTTGTGAATTAACCGCAATCGTGTGGATTGCGAGGCCGTGTGTGGCTCATTGTGCTGAATTGATTATGAAGTGCTTAAATGTGATACATGTGGACCCCCTTCCCTTCCATGTCCTCAAGTTACATTATGTGCATAAGGGTGACATTTTTAAAGAAGGATTTTATGTTTTGAAATAATAGTAGCCATAAATATTAGTGCATGATGGCGTATTTTAACTAAATGAATACAGTTTTGGGAGTTAACCTACTTGAACGGGGGAATCCTAAAGAGTTTTACAAGGGCGTGAGTTGTATGATAAAGGATTTCGCTGTGAGAGGCAGCAAACTTATTAGTCGTTA
>JAKOGI010000190.1:350057-357557 GCA_029747015.1 Carnegiea gigantea | reverse complement strand
GTTGGCTCTATGGTTTTAGGGGCTGGTATAGTACTGAAGGAAGTCTTACACACTCTAGAATTTCAGTATGATCTACTCTCCATAAGCAAGCTGACTAAGTAACTTTCAGCAAATGTAATATTTACTCCTGAAAGTTGTTTTCTCCAGGACCCAACTATGAAGAGGGTAGTAATCCTTGGTAAAGAGAACTAAGGGTTGTACTGCATGAAAAAGAGCATCAATCTCTGAAGAACAAGCAGCTTTCACTTTTGCAGAAACCTGAGGATAGCTTGCAGAATATTACAGTGTGTTTTTCCAATTCAGAATTATGGCACTTCAAATTTGGACATTTACCTTTTGAACAACTTCAATATGTTAATATTCCTCAATGCAATAAGGCTAGACATGGTGTTTGTCAAATTTGTCCAATGATAAAGTTACACAGAAACTCATTCTCTTTGAGTAATATAAGGTCTGCTTTCAGTTTTGAGCTCATTCATGTTGATATCTGGGGTCCATATCCCCACAAGACATACAACGGCTTCCAATATTTTTTGACAATTGTGGATGATTATTCCAGGGCTACATGGGTACATTTAATGGCACACAAAAGCAATGCTTTCCCTTTGCTAAAGGCTTTTGTCAATTTTGTTGAACAACAGTTTGACACTCACGTGAAAATCATAAGGTCTGATAATGGCATGGAATTTAAGGATACTTCAGCTTTGGAATTTTACAAAGCTAGAGGGATTCATCATCAGACATCTTGTGTTGACAACCCTCAACAAATGGAATAGTGGAGAGGAAGCATCAACACATATTACAAGTCACCAGGGCACTCATGTTTCAGTCAAAACTGCCAAGATCTTATTAGGGAGAAGCTCTATTAACTACTGTATACCTTATAAATAGAATGCCCACAGCTGTATTACAAAACATGTCTCCTTTTGAGGCACTTTATAAGGTCAAGCCTTGTTGTGAACACCTTAAGGTCTTTGGCTGTCTTTGCTATGCTTCTACATTGAAAAGGCATAAAGATAAACTCTAACCCAGGGCCCATCCATGCATTTTTATTGGATATCCATATGGTCAAAAGGCCTATAAATTATTTGACTTGGAAACTAAAAAGATTTTCACATCTAGAGATGTCCATTTTCATGAAACCATTTTTCCTTTCAGCATATCCCACATCAAAATGATACCCCCTTACCTATTGTCACAGAATTCATTCCAGAAACCCACACATTTCAATAACCTGCACCAAACCTCTTTAATCACACATCTACCACTGACAGTATGCACTTTCCAGACCAGTCCACTCATCTCCATTCTCTAGATATGCAAAGCATGCAGACTGCTTCATCTTCTTCCTCTGTCACATCTCCTGTTCCCCTACCTGTTCCAGCCCCTACAAGAAGATCTTCCAGCACACATCAGTAACCTCATTATTTGAAAGATTATTTTTGTGGTATGGTGAATTCCTCACAGCTCCCAACAGATCGTCATGCTTTGGTTTCCTCTTTGACACAATACACTAAACCCAAATCTTATGAAGAGGCCTCAAAAGAACCTGGTTGGGTGGAAGCCATGGAGAAGGAAAAAGATGCCCTAATGACAAATGACACTTCGAAATATGTTGATTTACCTCCTGGCAAGACAGCAATCAGCACCAAATGGATCTACAAGGTCAAACTCAAAGCTGATGGCACTTTAGAAAGACTAAAAGCAAGGCTTGTCATTAGAGGTTTTACTCAAAAGTATGGTGTGCACTATCAGGAAGTGTTCTCACCTATTGTCAAAATGGCAACCATTAGAAGTATCATAGCTTTGGCAGTATCTAAGAAATGGATCCTATCACAATTAGATGTAAATAATGCTTTTCCTCATGGGGATCTAGATGAAGAGGTCTATACGGAGGTACCAAAAGGGATTCCTAACCCTTCCAACAAGGTTTGCAAGTTAAAAAAATCTCTTTATGGTTTGAAACAGGCAAGCAGACAATGGTTCAACAAACTAAGCAGTACCCTAATCTCTTTGGTTACCAACAATCCAAAAATGATTATTCATTATTCCTCAATAAATCATCCACACACATCACACTTGTGGTTGTCTATGTGGATGACATTCTAATTACAGGGTCAGATCAGGCAGAAATCAGCTATGTCAAGCATCATTTAAACTAGTGTTTTGGGATCAAAGACCTTGGACAGCTTCATTACTTCCTTGGGCTTGAAGTTAGTTATATCCCAGAAGGTGTAGTCTTATCCCAAAAGAATTCACCATTGAATTTCTCAAAGACAGTGGATTAAAAAATCCTAAGCCTGCTGCAACCCCATTACCCCTTAACTGCAAACTTTAGCCAGATGAAGGAGAACCCCTTCCTGATCCCACATACTATAGAGCAATGATTGGGAAATTAAACTTCCTCACTAACACTCAACCAAATCTCAACTTTACAACTCAAACTTTAAGCTAATTTATACAGAAACCAAGAACATCTCACCTACAGGCCCTACAACATACTCTTAGATACATCCACTGGACCATTGGTAAAGGCATTCTCTGAAAAGGATAAGATCATTTGTCAATTCAAGCATATTCAGATTCTGACTGTGCAGCTTGTCCATTTTCCAGAAGGTCTACTACAGGATACATCATTTTGTTTGGATACTCCCCCATCAGTTGGAAAAGTAAGAAACAAAGCACAATCTCAGGGTCCTCTTCAGAGGCTGAATATAGGGCTATGTCCCAAGTAGCAGTAGAAATTACATGGCTAGTGAGACTTTTTGAAGAAATTGATGTTCAATCTTTGAGGCATGTTACCCTGAACTATGATAATCAGTCTGGAATGTACATCGGCAAGAATCCAATGTTTCATGAACGTGCGAAACACATTAAAATCGACTGTCACTTCACCAGGGAAAAAGTCTTAGATGGCTTGGTTCAACTCACATACATGCCCACACAACAGCAATTGGCAGATGTTCTCACCAAAATCCTTCCCTAGTCTCAACAGGACATTCTCTTGGCCAAGCTGGGCATGGTTCCTCACCCTCACCATTCCAGCTTGAGGGGAGGTGATGAACCATGTAATACTGCTCAAATAAAGGAAGATCGGGCACCACACAATGATGGCATGGCATAACTAACTAACTAACTTGTATATATAAATACATACACAACATAATATAAAGGCAACATGAAAGAGAATAAACACAAGATATTTTACTCTCTCTCTCTCTCTATCTCTCCGTTCTCTATTCCTCCTCATTCTCTTGCTGCGATTGATGTGTTTCTTGGAGCTCAGCTAACCTAGGTTCTACAAAAATTGAATAAAACTTTGGAAAAAAATAAAGTCAAATGTTTGAGAGAATGAATTAGACAAAAATGTTACACTCAGTCAAAATGAATATCATTTCATAAAATGGTGAATATTGCCCTAATATTTTTACACAAAAAAATGGATATGCATGTACTGTGAAAATGAGCAAGTATCTATTTGAAACATGAAACACTGTAACATGATGACGCTGAGTTGAGTATGCGGGTGACATCTAGCATCATTCTACTAGATTTGCCAAGTTTGATATTAATATGCTAAAAAAATGCATATGAATATTAACATTGTCAGAAATGATCATTATGATAACACAAAAAATGAATGTCATCTTTGTCGAGAGAGAACAAAAATGAGCAGATGCGGTTTGCACCATTAGCTAGTTTGCACTCACAACGAACAAGGGGGTTTGCTCCTGAAACTAATCCTATATGTATATACATATATATATATATATGTATATATATATATATGTATATGTATATATGTATATATATATATATATATATATATATATATATATATATATATATATATATATATATATATATATATATATAAGTATCTAAATACACACACAGACACACAGAGACGCACACACACATGTATATATATATATATATATATATATGGGGGCTACTCAGGTAGGATGAGCTTCTCTGTGAGAAGAGCAGGATGAGATCATAGAGGTGTTATCTACCTTCAACCCAAAAGTGATCACCAAACATAGCACTCCTAATCACCGAACTTGAAACTATTGATCACTAATCAAGATATTAAGTAAGAACAAATATTATGAATTTTAATGAAAGCAAAGCTCAAATGCATCAAAAATAAAACTCTTTTAATTATAATTGAGGATATGGTTCATGCTAAACAAACACATTTATAGGGATCATCATAGATAGAGTAATTGGTCACAAAACAAAATTCTCATAATCAACTTAATCTGTTGATCACTATATATTGGGTGTATAGTTTTTTATCAGCAAACATATTTATAACAACCTCCGATGGTAATTTCACAATCACTACATAGATTAAACATTCTACTCATATATATATCGATGGTAGACACAATTACCAAAAATATATTATTTTCATGATCGCTAAAGAAAATATATTTGACCGTTAACTGATATCATACATAAAAACCTATATTATAAATATGACCTATGATGGATATATTTGGTCAACCAGTTTAATTTTAGTGATCAATAATTTTAACTTTAGTGATCATCAGAATTATGCTTGCTGATCAATTGATCTATGTATGGCGACCATCATAAACACGTTCTTTGATCACGAACCATGACCTCTATTGTAGTTAGGAGAGCTTCATATTTGATGTATCTGACCTTTACTTTTATTAAAAATAATAATATATGCATTTACTTATATTATTAATTAGTGATCAATAGTTTTAATTTCACTGATCATTAGTAGTCCATTTGGCGAGTAATTCTGAATGAGATACTAATAACACCTTCATACCCACATCCTACCTGAGTAGCCCGCATATATATATATATATATATATATATATATATATATATATATATATATATATATATATATATATATATATATTTACATATATATCTATATATCTATATATATATTATATATATATATATATATATATATATATATATATATATATATATATACACATACATACATATATGCGTATATATATGTATATATATATATATATATACACACACACACATACATACATACATACATACATACATACATTGCAAGACCCGCCTTCTTTATTTTAAGTTAACCTGACTGTCTTACCTTCTACATTATAAACATCGTATTTTTGCTAACTATACGAGGTAAATTATTATCGATGTGCTAATGTGAACGATAATTTTATTAAAAGGAATGTTTTCATTGTTATTAATATTGTTATTAGTAGTAGTTTTGAAAATCTTTCGATGATTTTTAGTATTCGTTAATATAGATTATTAACGAATACTAAATCGATTAGGAGCCCGAATATGATTAGGTTGTCAACCTTAGAATTAGTTGCGAGATTTATTAAATCGAGCCTTGACGTATTTGGGAATGAATAATCAATTAAGGGTCGTATTATCGATTTGGGTTTAGAATAAGGCGTTCGAGATTGGACTAGCTAATTTAGTTGATAAGCTAGCTTGAATTAAAAAAAAAACAACAAATAACGGGCCGAAGCCCCTTACTTTCCCAGCGAAGGTGCACAACAGGGGGGATTCTTGGTGACCCCAGCCCCCGAAACCGCGCACAGAAGTGAAGGCGGGGGGGCCGACGGACGACGAGCCGGGGCCGAGGGCGACGGCGGCACACCAGCGAGTCAGGTGCCAGCCAACCCCCGCGACACCATGACAGAGGAAGAGAGAGAGAGAGATGGAGCGAAAGAGTGAGGGAGCGAAAGGGGTTCGAGGAACTGCGACCTACTGCCAATGCCCGTCACAATCGAGGGCGGTGACCAGGCGGCGGTTGAGCCCGACTCCAGCGACCGCTAGAAGCCACAACATTCAAGAACTCGTGGGTTAGGGTTTCAAACCTCAGCACCACCACCATCTGCCTCAACCCATCAGAACCACCGACCACCACCACCACCACCACCGTGGCCAGTCTGGGTAGCCCAATTAGCCAAGGACTTGGGTCCTCTATCTTGGAATCCAGGTGGGTGTTTCTCGCCTCCTAAGTATTAGTAATTTGAAAATTGTTTTAGCCCTAAAGTTGTGACGCATGTCAGTTTAGATTTAATCAGATTAATTGAGATTATACATGTCCTATTTCAGATGAATTTAGTTTAAATCAATGCATGTTAAGTTTAGTTAATTAATGCCTGAAAACAGCTGAAACTGAGATGAAATCATGCATGTCGAAACTGTCCTAAGAATGCATAGTGTTAGACAATTTTTAGGCTTAAAACCATACATATATATTTAGTTAATGCATGCCTAAATAATAGCTTCGAAATGAAATGTGAATACTTAGAATCGATACATGTATACTTATTTAATTCATGCCTAATTAATAGCTTCAAAATGATATGTGAGCACTTAGAATCGGTGCTTGAATAATTAGTTAATCTATGCCTGATTAGTAGCTTCAAATTAGCCTAATAATGCTTTGAATCGAAACAGGTTAGTTAGTGAACTCATGCTTGTAAGTGGCTTTAAAACAACCTATGCGTGCTTGTAATTGATGCTTGTTAAGTTCGTAAAAGCTACGCCTGAAAATGGCATGTTTAGTTGATTACTCATGCTTTGAAAATGGCATGTTAGTTGGTTAACTATGCTTTGAAATAACATGTACTCAGCATGCTTACCTCCTATTCTCGAGTTATGAATATAGGCTAGTTTCATGCCTTGTGAGTTTATTTCAGTTCGTTAAGTACTTATTTCAAGTTACTGCAATATGTATATATATATGTATATATGCTTTTATATGCTGTATCGAGCTGCTGGATGGTTGCTGCTCACTCGGTAAGTTTATACATAGCTATTTCATTTGATTTTTACGATATTATGCTATACTTATGGAATTGAAGACCGAGTTGTTAGTCGGATGGCTTAAGGATGAACTGTTGAGAATTTTGAGGTCCTTTGTGGTCGGTGTTATGTGAGGAGGGAGCTTGGGTTGTATTTAACCGCAATCGTGTGGATTGCAAGGCTATGTGCAGCTTATTCTACTGAATTGATTATGAAGTGCTTGAATGTGTTACGTGCAAACTTCCTTCCCTTCATGTCATCAAGTTTCTTATTGCGAGTAAGGGTGTGTTTGAAAAAGAAAGTTTACATGGTTGTAACTAATAGTAGCCATGACTATTAGTAATTGATGGCCTATTTTAAATATATATATATAGTTTTAGGAGTGAACTCGCTTAAACGGGGGAATCTCTAAAGAATTTAAATAAAAAGAGAGTGCGATGTATGAAAAAGGATTTCGCTGGGAGAGGTAGCAAACTTATTAGTCATTATAGTCCATACGCTTTAAATTGGCTCAGCTAATATGCTTCGAACAACATGATATGAATGATGTTAGCCTAGGGGACAAGTCCTGGTACTAGGAAACCCTAGAAGACCCCGACAAGGGTAATGGTCCGATATGTTATATGTAGCCGTCCCAGGAGTAAGAGCTTAAGCATGAGCGTTAGGTCTCACTATAGGGTTGAGAATAGA